>JAAAKG020126298.1:0-14867 GCA_010014905.2 Druon quercuslanigerum
CATGGATCTAGGTTTAACGAAGAGGAAGTATGAGAAGATGAGGCTCCATAATTTGTATCTGCATGGTAGTAAGCTGCGCCCTCCTTACCCTATAATTTAAATGGCCAAAAATGATTGTTATCCGGAATATATCGAAGTATCGGAAACAGGAGCAAGTGTCAATTTCATTTCTCTATTGGCACATACGAATAAAAGGATACTCATGGATTTTGGCGAGGACAATCTTGAAAAATTACAGGCTCAAAAGTTGATAGTGATTGGGAAATGGGGGGTGGATGGAGCTTCTGCAAAACAAACGACTAGACAAAATTGTTCAGGACATGATAATAATACTGAAAGTAAATTGAATCATGATGATGACGATGGCGATGATGATGATGATAATAATAATGGTGCTGATGCAAGTGGAGATGAGATTAATCAGAGAGATGTGTTCCATGATAATGAAAAACAGTTTTTTGATAAAGCTGTGTTTTTCATTTCCATGGCTCCACTTCAGTTAGTCACTAAAGATTCTGCCGTCTGGCAAAATGAAACTCCGTCCTCAGTTCATTTTTGTCGACCCATAAGGTTTGAATTTATTAAAGAAACTGATGTAGTAATAAAAAACGCGTATAAATATTATACAAACCTATTACAGAAAGTGGACACTTACATTCTGGAAATTGGCAATCGGTCATTTGAGGTGAGTTTTGATTTCAAGTGCACCATGATAGATGGAAGAGTTTGTAACGTACTTACAGAACAAAATGCAAGTACTTGCTGCAATATTTGTCTAGTCGGTCCAAAATTCATGAATGATTTGATACATGTTTTGAATCGTCCATGTAACAAAGAGTTCTGCATATTTGAATTGTCCACATTACATGCTTGGATTCGCTTTTTAAAATACCTGTTACATGTTGCATATAATATGGATTTTGAAAAAAGCAGTGCAGGAAAGCCTGAAGAAAAGCAACTGAAGAAATCTAGAAAAAAAGAGATTCAAAAATTGTTGAAATCAGAATTGTCATTACCAGTGGACGTAGTAAAGTAAGGGAGTGTAACAACAAATACGGGCAATGTTGCCCGAGTTTTCTTTGCGCACGCTGAAGTTGTAGCGGAAATTACTGGCCTGGATCCGAATCTTATCAAAAGATGTCATGACATTCTGCAAGTCCTCTCGTGCGGTAAATTGATCCACCAACTGTGCATAAGGTTCTGATAACGGAAGTGACATCATCAGATCATTCAAATTACCGAATGGATGGTTCTCAGAAGAAGTCCAAGAGGCGAACAATAAAGTTTTCAGGAAGGCCCGATCAGGAGCAAAATGGCCAACAGAATGTCAACGAATGAAACCTCATGATTTCATCGGATCCGCGAATCTCTTTCTTGAGGATCAAAGAAATGAAAAAAATTAAGGAGCTATCAGAAGTTGCGACAAATCTGCTCATGCTATAATATATTGAGTAAATGCTCGAATCTTATAAACTCATAAGTAGATCAAAATAAAGTGAAATTAAAAAAAAAAAAAAAGTAAAAAAAACCTCTTTCATGGCTGCAATCTTGACGTTTGGTAGAGAAGCTTAAATATTGCTATAGAATAAAGTTTTATAGCAGTATAACCAATGGGAGTGACACTATAATCAGTTAATTTGTTTGTAAAAATAACAAATGTTGTTTCATGGAACTCTAATGTATACTATTCTTGTTCTTTACATGAAAATAAATGATTCAACAGAAAAGAAAATTTTTCAATGCACAGATATGCCGAATAAGTGAAATTGTTCATAAAAATTGTTTATAACAATGACAAATGTTGTTTCATGGAACTCTAATGTGTAATATTCTTGTTCTTCAGATGAAAAAAAAATGATTATACAGAAAAGAAAATTTCTCGAAGCATAGATATGCCAAATAAGTGAATTTGTTTATAAAAATTGTTTAATCTATTATCTATAATTGTTATGTAAGTTATACATTCGAAATCCGAAAATGCAGCAGTTAACAGTTGTATCCATTAATTTGTTTATAACAATTAAAAAAATTCAGGATATTTATCTACAAGTTACATTTTTAATAAAAAAAAGTAACTTTACTAATTCTACACCTTTGTGAAGAAATATCGATGAATGGGGCTAAGTAAATATCGCAAATATAACCAATTGCAAATTTTGATTTAAATAACAAATTATTAAATAACAAATTTAAAAAACGTGCACCTCTACGTTAAAGTACGGGTTTTCATGAGTATTTAAAAAAAAAGCTCTGATCCGTTGAAAATAGAGGATTCGGCTGATTTTTGTCCCTGTGCTTTTTTACCTACCGTGCGGCGGAGGTAGTAAAAATAACAAGGATGGTGTAGGGTTAAATTTTCAATAACTTCCTTAATAATCTATATATTTTATTTTCTTGGGCTCGTTTTAAAGTTATTCTTCCACAGTATCGCAAAAGCATATGGCCAAATGAGAATCGTTTGATATTTGGATGACAGTTGTGTTCAAATGCACTGAAGCTCTGGTTAAAATTTTTAAACCTTTCAGAGCTTCATAGTCGAGAAACCAATGATTGAAATTAACATGTGGTCTTATGAGAAGTCGTACTTTTTGTAGTATACCGGGTGATTATTTAACTTGAAACTTTCAAATATCTCGAAAAATAGGCACTCTATGATATTAGGGCGGGTCAATTTGTAGGGGGCCGAAAAAGTGGATGTTGCGTACCCCCTCCCGGTGTTCTTTGCATAATTTTAAGAATTCTCGCACAAAAAAATCATACCTCTAAAATGAATTTCAAGCTTCCCAATTTTTGAAGGTAGGTTTTTTCCAAAAAGTGATTCAGATGTTGTATGAAAAAGACAAAAACACATTTGTTTCTCTAGCATCCTCTAGCAGCACTCAAGAATAAAATAAATGGCAAAAATGAATTCCTTGACCCCGAAAACCCCCGGATACATATTTTGCTCGTGAGAAAAAATGTGTTTTTTTGTCTTTCATATAACATCTGAGTGACTTTTTGGAAAAAAAACCTACCTTGAAAAATTGGGAGGCTCGAAATTGGGCTTGGGCAAAAATTCTTAAAATGATGCAAAGAACGCCGTGAGGGGGTATGTAGGGCCGTCTGAAAATGAGCGTTGAGTGGCCCCTTATCGAAATGATACGAGAAAATCCTACGAAGTTTGTATGAATGTTTTTTTTATACTAACTATCACACGATTGATATGGCAGTCATCTGCTTGGACTGTGATTGGTAATCTCGTATGGCGCGAAATTTTAAATGAGGTTCGGTCGGAGCTAGACTCTATCTAGTTTCATTAATTTTCCCAACAGTACGGTTGGAGGACACGTGATGCTTTATTCAGTGACCATTTGTGAAATTATTTATGTGTCAGTGTAAAGCTTTTGGAAGTAATTATATGTCACTAGCTGGTACCGTTCGGTAAGGAGCTATACAACCCTCATTTTTCAGGGCCCGTTGCAGGCGCATAAAATGTCAATTGCGAATAAAATTCTATTTGCCGTTAGAGTTATTAAGTGTGAAATTATTGAAGGAAATTCGTGAGCTTTTTTTATTCATATGAAAAACCAAAACCTTTTAATTTCGGGGTGATGGAAGTAGACAGAAAAAACTGGGGTTTCCACTAGAACCAGCCCTATCCGACTCCCCGCCGTCCTGTTCCAGAAAAACATTGAGTCTTATGTACAAAAACTCTTGAAATAATAAAATAGTGGTGTTTAATTTATAATTCTGGCTTTTGGTGACAATAGTGAGATTTTTTGACACGTTTAATCGGGGTTGTTACGAAGTTAGGTCGCGTATGAGTACCCTTTTGTAATTCGGGATACAAATCCTTTAAAGAAAAGCGAACTCTTATTTCACTTCCTTCAGATTCAGATCTGCTTCTCGAATAAGTAAAAGCAATTCCTCGGCAGGATTATACTTTATAAAATGGTCAAGTTGTTTGTAAGTTACATTTTTTACCCGAAAAAATTGTCAAAACACGAAAAGTGAAGGATTTTAAAGGCAAGGTTATGTCGTCGGTATGTTTGTGGTTTAGAAGTTTTGCTCTTCACGTATTATTAAAGAATAATTTAAATAAAAGTAAAATTAAGAATAATAATTATTTATTATTATTTATCAAATTATAAAAATCAAATTTTAATTGCTTAAAAATATGTATATTGTAAGAATTCTCTGTTTTTTAAAGGAAAGTAGTAGGTATGTCATGTACTTTGTTTTTTAAAAACTTAATTTTTTTTAAATCCTCAGTAACTTTGACCTAATTAAGATATTTATCGTTTTCTTTTTTATTTTGATAGCTTTTATTGAATTATTTTGAAACCCACTGAAAAATTAGAAAAAAAGCTTTAAAATTAACTTAAAAAGCGGTTTTTCTAAAAATATGAAAAATTGCTTTTAAAAAAACAACTTATATATTTTTTATAAAATTTTTTTTAAGTTTAGTTTTATAATAAAGATATCTTGTGAGTTTCATGTAGGCTAAATAACTTTTGTTACTAGTAGAATTTTTTTTATCATATAAACAAATTTTCTAATTTTTCATGCAAACATAATTGGTTGATTTAGCTAATATTTATTCATTCGTTAATACTCATTCAATTCTCCCCCTCTTTTTCATGTATATTTTGTAAAAAAATGTATTTTATTCCTTGATAGCTATAAATGATGCAATAAAGATAGATAAATAATAAATAATAATAAATTATAAAAATATTTCTTCACGACAAATTTAATTGGCTTATTATATTTATAAAACTTCAACTTTGAATTAATGCAACTTTCTAAGATATTGTTATATCATAATTTTATTTTGATACATTTTTTATTATAATATTTCGTTTTCTCTTAGGGTTTTTATTTTGGCAAAAGGGTTTCGAAATCCAATTTATTATAAAATTAATTTATATTTTTTTATTAAAAATGTTATTCTTAATATGTAGTACCTATTAAGCATTTCATTAAAAAGCACATACTTATTTACACAAGTTTATTAGCTATTACTGATAACAAACATGTGGAAAGTTATAGTTTTAATAATCTTATATTGAATTGCCATTAGAATAAATCCAAATATAAGGAATATAAATTGTCAAATTTTTTTAAATGTAGCTTGTAAGATATGAAATTTTTAGAATACAGCGATATATAACACTTTGAAAATAATGTTTTTTCAATAATCCTTTTTGACGTCAATGACTTTTATATTTTTTAAATATCAATTGCTTATCAAAGAATTGTTGGTCCTAATTTTGTAAACCGCCCTGGGGAGTAGTTCATCCGCGAAGTGGAACTTGTAAGCGGCAACTACTTTTCTCAGTAGTCGGATAGGGCTGACTAGAACACATTTTTGGTTCCAAAGGAGCTGCAATAGAAACGAATCCAACTTGCTGAAAAAGAACACAAAAGGATAAATAAACTCTAAATGATACCTCAGTTGGTGTTCTAAAGGATCCCAATTGTAATTAAACCTATTTATAAAGAGGTTATTTTTCGCTTTGCCCATTTCGACATTTTGTTCAATTAATAACATCATTTTTACCTTACAGCACACATGTAATCGAAATCTGATGGACATAACTTAATGAATATAATTAAACTAAAAATATTACCGCAATTAAAATAGATACAATGTCTTGATAAATATAATTTGCAGTTTATGTTGCAAAGTTGTAAACATAAAGGTATATTCATATGCAAGAAACTTTTCGTCTCAAGTCATCGGTCGATAACTGTAAATCGATCCATAACTTATCAGCCCTACTTTTCAAGCCTACATTTGGCCTTCTACAGGAACTCAAGTTCTTAATGATGCCAACTTTTATTCAAGTCGCAACTTTAGTAAACCCCAAAGTTTTTTCTGTATATCAATAGTTTTAAACTTATCTATAATTTTTCGAATTGTTAAATAATTAATTTTAATTAAATTGATTTTGATTACATTTTTAATCAGTTTTTTGTAGTAATTACTTAATGAATTTACCTTTAGACGAAGCATGAAAAGTCTGTACTTTTAAATAGACTAACTTTTTGATTTTACGTATTGTTCGACGCTGAATCCGAATTTGCAGTTAAAAAATAGCCTCCCGTATCATTTTTTGAAATATATGCAAAAAAGACCCATCTGTATGGGGGTTTTCATGGTTTCTTAAAGTTAAAAAACGAAGAATGATATCATTAATGTGACCTCAGAATTGAATTCTATGGATCGAAATACAAAGAAAACCATGGTTTCAATGCTTTTTTCACAGAAGTTCGACCCTTAATACGGCTTTGAAAAAGACATAATTACATGGGTTGAACAATAAATCAATAAATATGATTTCGAATATTATTGATCAATGTCTGTTTTGAATTTTTGCGCCTATGGTACCTGTCGTTAAATAATATATCTGTTAAAGGTAATTGAAAATATTTTACACGCTGAATATAATAATTTTCAAGGAGTAAAAGAATATAACTAGGGCTTTCGACATAATTTACTTTGATTGGTAAGAAAACGTTTATTAAGTTTTAATCATATCTCGAGAACTTGTTTGTCTATACACTATACTCAAGAATTATTATAGTGTACACTTCTTATTCTACAATGTTCATATGATTGAAATAAATTAGTAGTAATAATGAGGGACAAAATGCACCATGGTATGAGGTACGCTGAACGAAATGCAAGACCAACGAATTAATTCAATATCAGATAATGATGTAGTTGAGAAACGGTTTTAAGTAATGACATGTGAAAACGGATAATGTGAGCTTTTTACCGAAAAACGAAGACATCAAAATCACATGTCAATGATAATTTACAGAACATTTCATTCAAAGCCCGGCACTATACCCCACTCTCCCCTACTTCGTTTTCTTGAGGTTAAGAAAAAGTATTAGTTTTTTATTACTTAATTTTTTTTAGCAACATCGAGAAATTTAATCCTAGCCTTTAAGAATTCCTATCATTAGTACTATGAAATAAGGAATAAATCTAGATAAATTTGTTTCAGATATGCCTCTGAACCTGTCGAAGCATGCGGGTTGAATCTCAGGATCCTAAAAGTCGGTGCCTTATCATTGGACAAAATCTCTACTCGATCACTGCCCGTGCAACGACAATGCGATATATTAGTATTTTTTTATCCATAAACAATAGAAACGTAGTAGCTAGGGATTCTCTGAAGTCCGGCTGGCTGGTAAATTTGTAAATACGAATTCATAAGATGTCGCCGTCAGTATATAGAACTCATTATTATTAATAATTAATTCACGAAGTAGTATTACACATTGGGGAACGTTGGAGGTGAAATGCAATATGGCGTACGTTGTGCAAAACGAACGTTTTTATCCTACTGTTACATAAATATTTATCTGGAGTGAACAACTCTAACGAGATTTCTCAGATATTAGACGAAAGAGAAGTGTCAAAGGTTTTAATTACGCAAAAGCACACCTATTAATTCCGAGTTAAAGTCTTCGATCTTCCAATCGTACGCGGCGCTATTTTCAAATTTTTCAGACAAATCTTTAATCTGCGTACTTTTCCGCTCTTCCTTTTTTTACAGAGAAAGACGAGCCCGTTTTTCATATCCGTACATCTCATTTTACATGCATTAACTTGTTATTACTTCCTATTAACATTACTCTCATTATTATCATTATAAAATGATAACGACTATCCATTTTTTTTAGAGGAAATTATTAAGAAAGACATAGGATTATGTACAGAAAGGATATTACCTAGGACATTATTAATTATTATAAAATTGTAGTACGTCAGTTAATTTTTAAGATTCCTGGCGTCCGTGGTGGCGCTCTATACATTTATTTATACAATGATGAGAAGAAGAGAAAATTTTAACTAAAAACAAGTGAGAGCGTAGAGCGTGCCTTAGTTTTAAAAGGAGCGACAAAAAAGAAACGATTCGTGAACCTAAATTGTATACAAGTTTATCAAAATGTTTATTATTTTATTATTTTATTGTCATGTACATATACTCAGACGTTAATCCGTATTATGTACTCGCGACAAGAAAATTCGCACCAACATATATATTTGTCACATTATTTATTGTAAACGCGAGATATTGTATTCTGTCACATTTATTTTCGAGAAAAAAAGGCAAGTTCACTCGAAATGCTCTATCGTTTAGACAAAGTCATGGACTGTATTTACACTAGCAACGTGCTTATGATTTCAAAAAGAGTTTAGAGTATGCGAATGCGCGCGAGCAATTGTATAGAAAGACTAATTTCATAAATATAAATATTTCGTATACTATGTTCGCCTTCTCTGTTTCTTAGTACTTTTATATTTCGTTTTTTTTTTAGGTTTTGCTTTATATTATATTTGCAGGAATAGAGATGTAAGACATACACAATATTTGAATTAGAAAAAATCTATTTTCCGTTTTTGAAATTAAAATTACGTTTTGAGTACTAAATAATCAAATTAAATTATAAACTATAAACTATTTTGGGTTTATTCATTTTTTATTAACTATTAAATTTATATTATGAGATAATGGACTAGAGCACACTTTATTTTTATTATTGTTTGTCCAAGGTTTCTTTGTAATTGATCAAAGTTCTTTTAATAAAATCATTAATAATTTTAGATGTGTATATTTTAAAATTACGAATAATTGTAATTTTCTTTAATATCATAATTCTTTTTGAAAAGGACTTGATGAGGGTTTCTTTTATTATTTACTAATCTTTTTTCTTTAATATTGTTTTTTCATCTAACTATTGTTTAATCGCGAATCCTTTGAAAAAGAAAGTGCACCTTATAATCAGGGAAGGTAAGTTAAATAATAATTTTTAATTGACAGCGTTACAAAATCCTTTTTTGTGTTAAATAAATCTTCACTAGACTCCATAGGGGTGTGAAACGAAATTGCAAAGTTTTACTTTAATTTGTGATATTTGAAATACCTGAAAATATTCATGTTTAAAATTTTAGGATAATTAACTTCAGACTTCTCACATTTAATAGTCCCCTTCTTTAATCAGCATCAACTTCCTTAATAAATTTTTTTTGTAGCGTATCAACGATTTTAGGCTTTCAGTCATTGCGGGCGTGATATTTGGCAAAAAAAATTACAATAAACTTTACAATATTGTAGTTTCATAATTATAAATTAGAAATACACTAATTTTGATTATGCATGCTTGCTTTCAATGCTTTATAATTTATAATAATATATAGTATTGAAAATGTATTATATTTTTTAATTTTGAATTTGGAATGTAAATTCAGTTATATTGAAAAGTTTACCATTTTAAATGGTATGATATCTAAATTAATTAAAAAATTATTTTTCCACGTCCTATATATTAAAATTTTATTTAAAAAATATAATCTATTTACATTTTTATTCGTATTAGCTTTTCGTATAGATTTTCATATTTCACAAAGAAAAAGAAAAAATACATCTCATACTTATCCCTCAGTTTGATTTACACTTACTATATTATAATTTATTATTAAAAATTATTTAACTGTAACATTTTAGAAGAAAAAAAACAATGACGGATATTCTTGGAAAATATATCTTGCTTTATTTTAAAAAAAGGAAAAAAACGCTTTACAAAATTAGGTATTTCGCATTGTGACGCCAGGTGACAAGATATTTGCACGCCGAGGGCCAAGCAATAAGACGAATTGCATGGAAAAGCTTTAATTTTTAAATAACTTGAAAATAAACAATTTCAACAGAAGTATATTTCAATATTATTTTCTATCTTATGAAGTCCATTTCATTAAATAATAAGATTGTTACAAACAAAAAATAATTTATTTGATCATTAAATTGAATAGATTTGAAAAATAGCACCCAAATAGACCTATAGTGAAAAAATATTTTTCTCTGAGTATTTTAAAAATACAGTTTTTTCCGTCGATATACATGAATGGGACGATCACACTGCGGGAAGAACGGAAATGAGCTTTAGAGAAAGCGAAAGGATTTGAGAGATATGTCTTGCCTTTTTCTATTCCAGGACTGCCCTATGTACGGTCCTGTGCTTCGTCGAGCTCCTCCCATGGAAAATGCTCCCGACTAATCAGCTATATCAGGAAAACGGTAGGTGTACCTCTCAAATGTTTTCTCTCTCTATACAGCTCGGCGATGCCGTGCTGTGCTCCCTACATTTGCTCTGGCTCCAAGCTGTATTGAAGAGAATGTCTTAAGACAGCCTGTACCTGAGTCAAAACGGTGATTAAGACAGGCTGTTAAACCATACAGGGTGTCTAAAAAGTCCCTGGACGGTTGGATATTTCCTCAGGTAAAATATTTTTCAAAAAAATGAAGGCCATTCCTGAAGTAAATTTCCACGAGGAATTCAATGGTGACCTTCATTTTGACCTCGAAGTTGACCTTCATGGCTTTTCAGAGGTCAACTTTGTTTTTTTAAGTAGAAACACCCTTTTTTACATCTGCAATCGATAGAGCGGGAAATTCTACGTTCAGGTACGTACCCAAGTCATAGGTCAAATGTAAAGTTCAAGGTCAGTTAGAGGTTATTTGAAATTAACAAAGTTATCCAAGAGGTCAGTGTAATTCCTGAAGTAAATTTCAACGAGGAATTCAATGGTGACCTTCATTTTGACCTTGAAGTTGACCTTCATGGCTTTTTAAAGGTCAACTTTGTTTTTTTTAAATGGAAACCCCCTTTTTACATCTGCAATCGATAGAGAGGAAAATTCTACGTTCAGATATGTACCCAAGTCATAGGTTAATTGTAACGTTCAAGGTCAGTTAGAGGTCTTCCTTCCTCATGCATCCTTCTCACTTTATCCATCTGCAATCCATTCGCTCTAAAATACCTTTTCCTTTCCACCTATATCCTCCTACCCCTACGTTTGTTCTCCTCCTCCCACCAACATTCCTTAACCAGCTTACTTCCCCCCCCCTCTTCTAAAAATTTCTCTTCATATTTACACGCTTTGCTCCCAATTGTAATCCCTAAACTCGTCCTTCCTGTTTCCCTCCTGATAATATAGTTTCGCATATTCCTTGCTAACCCCAGTGTCCACTTCACATACATCACTAGCGAATCAAAAAATTTCATTCTCCTTACAAAATCATCTGCACACAACCTCTTTCCCAGCCCCCACACCTGCCTCATCACCACATTTGCCCTTCTTCTTTTAGTTCTACAAAAAACGCGTACACTTTGGCATCCTTTTTGGCTAGTTCTCTATCTACCACGTCCTGCAAAACGTAAATATTTTGAACAGTACTCCTTCCCTCGATAAAGCCCGCCCGCGTCTCCGGCAGTATGCTTTTCTCCTCAACATCCTTCCGCAGCCTATTTGCCAACACCATCGCGTATACTTTGCACGCCATATTCGTTAGCGTAATTACTCTATAATTTCCCTGCTTCTCCCTATCCCCATTTTTATACAGTGGTACGATCAACCCCTCCCTCCACCCTTTCGGGAATCCCTCCTCCCGCCATACTTTTTCACTAACCCCTTCAGCTTCTCCCCTACCTCTTGTGTGCCAAACAGCCATGCTTCGCTCCCTACACCGTCCAGCCCTGCTGCCTTAGACCTTTTTTACTTCCTTCTCTGTCTCTCTATCTCCTCGTCGTTCAGATCCTCTCCATATACCTCCCTTGTTCTTCTAATCCGCACATCTCTCTTCCGTGTGTCTGGTCCCTGAAATGAATCTTTAAAAAATTCCCTCCATTTGTCACTCCTTATCTTCTCACTTCTCCCTACTCTACGTTTTCGAAGCCTATTCATTATCTTCCACACGTCCCCTTCTGTCTCAACATTTCTGAACTTCTCTTTCAGCTATTTTTCCTTTTCCTGGTCTTTCTTCTTACACATTATCCTAAATGACTTCCTCATTTCTATATACTCTTCCTTTTTTGGAATTCCTTCCTTCCACTTCCTGTACTTTCTTTTCAACTTTCTCTTCATCATTTTACATTCTCTATCCCACCACGGCTTCACCATTCCTTTCTTCTTCTTTCTAAATTCCTTCTTTTGCACACACCCTTTTACTTTATCTTTCAGATCCTCCCGTATCTCTTCCACCGTCTCCCCCCTTAAAACTTACGTTTCCCAACTGCTCCTGACACTTCTCTATTGCTTCTCTCGCCCATGAGACCCTCTCCATTAACAGCCCTCCTTCCCCACCCCGCCTTCCGCAAGGCTCATCCTTTATCTACAAACATAATGGCTGATGGTCCGATTCCACCCTCCCTTCCACTGCGAATTTCTCTATCTCCTCCCACCCTTCCATATTTATTATCGCATAGTCTATCACAGAGACCCCCATCTTAGTCCCATCCTCTGTCCTCCATCCAGTCTCTTAGAATCTCCCCCTCTTAATTATTAACTTATCCTTCGATTTCTTTTCGAAGCTCTCCCCTTCCCGGTACAAGCCCCCTCCCCCCCCTAATTCTCGAATTAAAGCCCCCCCCCCCCGAAACAACCAAGTCTCTCCCTCTCCTAGTACGTCTTCCACCCTTTCTTTAAACCTTACCACCCCATCCTTATTGCACACAGTCACAAACTTATAAGTTACCCCTCCTATCATTACTGCCCTCATTCTTACGCCCTGTCCCTGTCCCTCTCCATGAACTTCTTCCTCTATCCATCCCTAGCCCCTGTTATAATTCCTCCACTCGCTCTTCCTTTCCTCTTTACTTTTACCGCCTCCTGTAGCCTCCAACTTTACCCCTTGGCAACTTTAGCTCTACACTATCCCACTCCTTTCTTTCTAGCCACGTCTCTATCAATCCCACCACACCAAACTCCTACATATACCTCGAGAAATCCTCATCTTTCTTCTTTACCCCTGCTGCCTTCCAGTACAGCACCTTTAATACTCCTTCGCCCTGCTTTACTCCAATCCCGATACTTCCCACGAAACAAATTCCCCTGCACTTCCATCAAAATCCCTTATTCTCATCCCATACTCTCGCTGCCCACCTCTCGATCTTCCATCGGTAACTGTGACCTAGCCCTACAAAAAAGTACCTACTGCCGCTGTAGGGATACCGTCCCTACTTACACTCTTTTCTCTCCCCTTGTATCCCCTAGCACTACGAGAACCACCCTTGTCCACAATGAAGAACCAAACTCCTGTCTACAAAACTACCCTTTTCCCTTGCCAACCAAACCTCAGTTTCCCTAATTAGCCAAATTCCAACCCCCAACTACAATGAAAATTAATTTTTAACTCCCCACTTCACCCCTCACAACTCTACTCACCTCCTAGACTTCCATCCTCACACTCTACTCACCCCTAGGGTTGTGAGTCAATAAAACGTTTAATGGACACATTGAAACTATCATGAAAAAATGAAACGATTCATTGGGCCAAAATTTCTGAAACATTCGAAAGTTTCATGAACACGTATGCGCATGCGTACTCATATCACATTGAAGTTATGTCATTTCGTGGCGTCGTGATGTAAACGGTCGCCGGTCGGCAAGAATCGAAATCTTGGGCATAAGAACAAAAAATGGTTCGTCCCAAGCATTGTGTGCACAAATATTTTACGGGTCACGTTAATGAAGGAGGTATAGTGAAAGTTAGGTGCAATTATTGCATATGGATTAATAGAAAAAACACAACGAGGAAGATTCTTCACATAAAAGATGGGTGCAAAAAATGCCCAGCAGAAATTAAACGAGAAGTAACTACAGAAGCTTGTGTTCTTGAAACTCTAGATTCTGAAGATCGTAAATGTATTGAAGATACTGAAGCTACAAATGACGATAATGTTGAAAATCAACTCGAAGCTCGTGAGAGAATTCCAGATCCAATGATTCTCCAGTGGCGAAATCCTAAATCTAGATCTGAGAATGCAAAGAAACGTGAAGTTAACGATACAATCGATAAATAAATTTGTTGGCAAATTCCAGAATCAATATAAGTAAGTATATTTATGAATATTTATTTGTGAAATATTTATCAAGTCATCCTCATAATTTTCCATTCATGAACCTTATTTAGAAGATAAACTTTTAATTTTTTATTATTGAATTACATTATAACTAGAAAAATTCTTTGGGTTTTTTTCAGTTGGAATTGCAGACTCTTTTAGCAAGAGCAATCTTTTGTTCTAGTAGTCCTCTTTCACTTGTGGAAAATGAGCATTGAATAAGATTTTTTGCCAAGCTTAGACCGACATTTAAATTGCTTTCACGATATGTTCTTTGTAACCGATTACTAGATACAGAATATCTTAAAGTAAAAGAAGAGGTCGACAAAAGAATTTTAGATGCACCCTGTTTGGGTTTGCAAATGGATGGTTGGTCAAACATTCATCGGGATGTAGTAATGACCATACTAGAACCAATTTTTATAGAAACAATTCCTACGGGAGCAGATCGCCACACTGGACGGAACATAGCTGAAATGATAAACGAGATCATAATTAAAGTTGGGCCGCTTAAAATAATCGGCATTGTAACTGACAATGCTGCGAACGTGAGACTGGTGTGGAAATTAGTTCAACAGGAATATCCACATATTACTGCATACGGATGTTTGTTGCACGGCTTGCATCTTTTTTTCAAAGATATCTGTTCAGCAATAATTTGCATCGTTGACGTAAAAAATCCTGCGTTTTCGTGGTAAATTAATTAAGACAAAGTCAAATCTTGAGAGCAATTTTCGACGAAAAGCAACAATCCACAAATAATACGCAGAAAGCTACAGGTAGTTTCATATTTTTTATTACGATTAATTATAAATTATATTAATTTTAGTTGGGTAAAAAAACATATATATCTATTTCATTTGCAGGAGGCTGTGATAAAAAATCTGCATTACATACCAGGGGTGTTAGTTGAAGTTTGCCGGTTTTCCTCATAGATGTCGCTAGAGATATGTATACATTTCTATGAT
>JAAAKG020126320.1:0-14866 GCA_010014905.2 Druon quercuslanigerum
TCATCAGATCACTTGATTGCATTATATAAATGCGTCCGTGACTGATGATATACCGGGACAGCCCCGTGCAAAAACTAATTTAAATATATGAAAATCCAACTCTAACCAAGAATGTCTTCGACATGTTGGACTGTAACCATCTTAAGCCTGTGACAACATTTTAATTTTTTTTTATAATAATATAATAATAAATCAATAAATCAATCATTTAGAACTCATACTTCAATACAACTCTTTTTGAGAGTTTCTTTAATATACAATAGATGGCTATTCACATTTTCAACTGCGCATGTGCCGAAGAGCGCGAGCCTATTTAAAATCCATTAATACTATGAATAAGCATATACAAAAATATTAATAAACCTTTTCTTACTCTTGTTAAAACCGAGTTAAATTGCAGAACAGAAATACCTAACTTCCAAAAAAATGTAATATAAACATAATATTTCAAGTGTTTATTATATCATTTTAAATACTACCGCGCTTTTTTGGTACATGCGTAGTTGAAAATGTCGGAGTTTCAACATAACCTCAAAAGCTGTTATATTTCATGTGCAGTATCTTCCTTTTAGGAATGAATAATATCTGTAATTTTATTTTATTCATTACAATTTTTCCAGTGCATTATCATTTAATCCAAATTGCAAAATAAAATCTAAATTATTAACTTGTAAAATGTTCAAAGTGAGTCAAGAGAGAAGTGACAAAAAAGGGCTCTATTGGAAACGTTTTAATCCATACCTTGGGTTTATTTGAAAATAATTTATTATTTTGGGTTCATTTTCAGCATCAGCATATCAGGGAATTTTTTTGGTCAATTTCTTAAAATGGATCAGTAAAAATGTCACTGATTAAATCAATTTTTTAATTATCACAAAAGTTGAAACAACTTTTGGAGTTTAAATTTCCCGCGAAATTTTTTTCGAAAAAAGCATGCACGTTGAGAATGATTGAAAAAAGTTCTTTGCATTTTTTTCATATTTTTTCTAACAATAGAAACAGAAAAAAAATTAATGGATATCCCCCTCCCCCCTAACTCAGTCAATATGGCGGCTATAGGTTTAAAATTTTGAAAAGAATTGTTTTTATTTATATTCTTTCAAATGGCTAAACTGGGCGATACCCTTTTCGAATGCTTTTGATATATTTCAGGGTATTTTTTTTAAATTCGAGGAAATTTTCAAGAGCTTTAAAAGTTGTTAAGGAATTTTGAAAGATTTTAAGGTTTTGAACAATTAATATTAATATTTTAAAAGATTTTCTAAAGAATTTTCTGCGGATTTCAATACTTGAAACAGATTTCAAAATTTTTTTAAGATTTTATAGTATTTTTGAAAAATTTCAAGAAATTTTTTAGAGCTTTGAAGAATTTCAAGGATTTAAAAATAATTTAATAAATTTGAAATATCTTACGGTATTTCAAGCACATTTCAAAAATTTAAAGTAAATTAATTTTTTTATACATTAAACTATTTTTTAAAATTGATTTATTACTTATTATTGATTTATTATTATTTTATTTAATAATTCCACTAAATTTTGAACATTAGAAATTTCAAGGGATTTCAATGATTTTGAGATATTAAAAAATCTCCAGATATTTATATAATTTTTTAAACAATTCAATAACAATATTTGAGACATTTCTTAGACTTTTAAAGATTTAAAAATATTTCATAGTATTTCCAAAAATTTCAGGATACTAATAAAAATTATCCAAGGAATTTTCAGCTGATTTTTAATAGTTTAAATTAATTTTGAAGAAGTTGAAAGATTATGGTAAATTAAACAAGAATTAACGAGGTTTCAAAGGCCTTGAAATATATTTTAAGATATTTTTAATCATTCCAAAGCATTATTATGACCTTTAAAAATTTTTAAGGGCTACACAGAGATTTTATAATTTTTGAAATGTCTCAGGTATTTTTAATAGCCACAAATAATTTTAAATGATTGCAAAAAGTTTTAAAGATTTAAATTTTTTTTCGAATTCCGAAGAATTTTCAAGCCTTAAAAGTTTCAAGGGATTTAAAAAGATTTCAAAGGATTTAAAATATTTTATGGCATTTTTTATAATTTTGATGAATTTTTAAAAGAATTAGGACAGGTTAAAGAAATTTCAAATTTTTTTTAAGGATTTTAGGAAATTTCAAGAGATTTTGAAGAATTTAGAATTGATAAAAAAAATAATGGATCAAAAATACGGAACGACTGGAAAGTCGCAAAAAATAAAATTACCGAAATTATAAAATTGCCGAAATATAAAAAGCTCGGATTGGAAAATTCGCAACAAGTTTTTAATATTATTATTACTAATACTATTATTTTTAGAAATGATATTAAAATTTTCAGCAGAAAATGACTAAATTGTAAAATCTCAAAACAAGAAAATTCCCGAAATAAAAAAGTTCCATATTATTTATTTATTATAAACACGATGATCAAATATTTGTTGTTAAAAAAACATTTTTTTAATGTTGGAAATTTTGCAATTATTATTTAAATTTAAAACAAGAATAATGGTTTAACAATGGTATAAAAAAAATTAATTTAAATGCATGTGCGCCTCAAACTAAAAAAAGGTTTTACTGATTTTAAAATTTTAAGATTTTTTTAAATTTTACTGATACTGATTTATTTAAAAATTTCTTTTAGTGAAAAAAAATTAAAAATTCAATTTTCGGTAACGTTTTTTGTATTTTGTAAAAATAGAATGCATATTTTCAAACTAAATTTTTCATCTAAAAATATATTCAAACAATAAATAAATAAAATAAATAAATGAAATTTAATGAAAACAACATTTTTAATTGTTTAAATTTGGGAATTTTATGATCCGGGATTTTTTAGTTCGGATGTTTTATTTTCTTTATTTAAAAAAAAAGGTTAGTTTGTTTTTTATTCTGCAATTTTCTTTTTTTTAATGCTATTATTCTTGGATTATATTTACAATCCCAAGAATTTTTTTTTTAAATTAAACTTTCCCAAACCAAAAAATTATACACTGAGAAAAAAATATTTATTTTTTTGTAATCATACACGGAGAAAAAAAATTTCTTCGAATCAATCAAAAACATTTATTGGCTCTCAGTAAAAGAAAAGCTTCCTTGATTAAGAGATATTTTTTTTATTCGAGTTTTGATTTTCAAAAATTGATTTGGCTTAGTACACTGCATATTTTTCAATGATTTAAAATTAGTTTCTTCATTCAGAAGTTATTTTTGGTTAAATTAAAATAATGGGTCTGATCTATTGTAATTAGAAAATTAATCGTACTAAAACCATAAATATCCAAAAAAAGTATCACATTAGCTTGATGTCTTCAAAATCATTTTTAGATTGGTGGATCAAAGACAGGCTAATTCCAAGAGCGATGTTAATCTCCTTGTATAAATTAAAATGTGTATTCTTCTAATCTTTAAATCAATCCAAAACAAATCCACTTTAAATATTCAGTCGCTCTGCTTAGTCCTCGTTCTTGAATTTGAAATTGATAAGCCGTTTATAGACATAAAAGCATACGTTCTGCGTAATTTTAGACCTCTAGAGATTCAGATTTCATCATTCATTTTAACAATGAGGTGATTATAAACTTGTACAAACTTACTTGTGATGTATTATTAAGTATATAATTTTATCAAGGTCTATCATTATTTAAGCATTTCTCGCTCCATTCATTTATTGTTATCAAGCTAATTCCATTAATCTGTATATTAAATTATTACCCTTTTTATGAATGTAAATTTATAGTATGGTCAATATTAACTAACGTCAAAAAAGTAGATAATTGCGCAGAAAAATTTAATCTAAATATTCGTCTTTGTAATAAATATGTGGACACGTGTTTCTTTTTTTTAAGCGACTAATTATTATCTTCGTATGTTCAATAATCCGGGTATTCGATAATCGGGAATATGCTTCTGCATTAATTAACTAGGATTACCAAGACGGGCTTCTCTACTTGACCAATATGTCCAACCTGCTTTATGAGCTTTTATTCATGTTTACTCTTTTTCATTTGAAAATAATTTATTCGTAATAATACAAATATTTTCAATACTTCCATTCAAGTCGTTGTACATAATTTATATTATCAATAGTTTATGATAAAATTTATTTTGAGGCCACACAAAAATAAAATATGACTGGTATAAGCATCAAATAAGGGTTCCGAATTTTCACTCAAAAAAAGTTAAATTCACTAAAAAAATTAATAGTTGATATTTTAACAAAGGAAATATTTTTAATTTAAAATCAGAAACAATTTTATGGAACCAAAAAAAAATTCAGAAAAAACTCAACAATAAGATTTTGAAAATATGCATTTTCTACAAAAAGAGACGAATTCTTCACAAATTCGATAAATTTTTAATCAGACAGTTGAGATTTAAATTCAAAAGATGCTTTTTCAACAAAATACATAAATTTAACAAAAAAAAATTAATTGTTGGCCAAACTGTTGAATTTTGAAAACACAAGAACAAATTTTCTATATAAAACAGTTAAATTTTCAATCAGAAAATCCGTGATTTCAGAAGAAAAGTTAATTTTCAATCACTTAGTTAAATTTTAAACAAAATAGTTTAATTTTCAACTAAGATGATTAATTTTCTACCAAATAACACGAATTTTCAACCAAAGAGTTTAATTTTGTTACTAAAAAAATATATTTTAAGCCAAAAAAGGAATAGTTAAATTTTTATTAGAAAAAAATTAATGTTTCGTCAGGAAAGGGGAAGTTTTAAGAAACAGTTTCATTTTTCACTGAAGAAATGAATTTTATGCTAAAATTGTGAATTTTCAACAAAAACATGAATTTGTAAGAAAGTAGTTCAAATTTCAAAAAATTCTAATTCTCAACAAAATACTTGAATTTGTAAGAAATTTCAAAATATTAAAATTTTTAGTTTATGAAAGAAATTTGTTATCAATAATTGAATTCTGTACCAACATTGTGAATTGCAAAGCCAAAAGAACCATTTTTTCTAAAAATAATTGAATTATTATCCCGAATTTTTTTTTAAATGACTTTCTAATAAAGCAGTTCAACTTTGTAATTTATTTATATCAAAGTTTTCAAGAAAAGCATTTTTTTAATTTAGACTAACAGAATTAATAAATTAGGTTGATGTTGTTTAATCTCGTAAAATTGAGTTTTTGAGCTTAAGGAAAGCATAATAAATTAATTATAATCTACGCATTATCATTATCGTCGATGAAAATCAGTATTCTTATCGGGATTAAATTGAAATATCGCACAAATGATAATCACTCCCTTTGCATAATTAAATTTTTATAATACATGCACAAGCAAACGTGAATAAACACAGATTTTTTCTGAAAAAATGTTCTGTCATAAAATCTCTTTAAAAAAAAAATGCAACAATTGATTCAACTATTTTATTGAATCTTTTTTTTTCGTGAATTAAACTTTTGTATTAAAAATTCGTTCTTCAAAATTTAATTATTTAGTGGAAAATTTAACTTTTTAGCTTCAAAATTTAATAATTTTGTTAAAAATTCATTTATTTAGTAGAGGGCCAACTATTTAATTAAAAGTTCTTCCTTTTTCGTCAAATTCAAGTTGTTAATTCGTTTTTATTGTTGTTGATTTTTTTGTATATTTAGCTATTCTATTCATGGGTTGAAAATTCATATTTTATGGTAAAAAAGTAATCATTCTTGGTTGAAAATTAATCCCTATTGGCTAAATATGAACTTTTTTTCTTGATAATTTTTTGAAAATTCAACTGTTTTGTTGACAATTGCACTATTTTATTTTAAATTCACCTTTTTGCTTGAAAGCTTAACTTTTTGGTTAAAAATGTATCTTTTTGGGAGGCCAGTTAATATTCTGTCTTGAAAATTCATCTTTTTGCGTTAAAAATTTTGTATGATGTTTAAAAACTCAAGTATTTTGATAAAAGTTGAATTATTTTGTTATAAATTCAAATTTTTTGTTAAGTCATCTTTTGGCCGAAAATTCAGCTTTTTTGTTCAAAATTCGTATTTTTTTGTTAAAAATTTATCCTTTATGGTAGAAAAGTCATCTTTCTTTTTTTTTTGATCGAAAATTAAAATTAAAATCTATTTTGGTTAAAATATCAACTATTAAATTTTTCGTTAAAAATTAATATTTTTTGTTTTATAACTCGACAGCTTGGTTAAAAATTCATTGTTTTATTCTATTAATTTCGTTACAAAAATTAACCATTATTTTAATTGTCTTTTTTGTAGAAAATTTGTCTTTTTGTTTAACCAATTAATCTTCTGGCTTGAAAATTGAGCTTTGTAGGTTAAAAATTCAGATATTTGTTTAAAAGTTCAAATATTTTGTTAAAAGTTTAATTATTTGATTGAAAAATCAATTATGTGGACATTTTTTTGTTTGAAAATTCAGATCTTTTGTTCAAAATTCGTTATTTCGAATTCATAATTCATCCTTTATTTTCGAAAAGTCATCCTTCTTTCTTTTTGATTAAAAATTAAAATCTAGTTTGTTTGAAATGTAAACAATTACATTTTTTGATTAATATGTATATTATTTCTTAAAAATTCAATTATTTTGTTGAAAATTTAAAAATTTTATCAAAGTCTTCTTTTCTGGTCCAAGAATTACCACCATAAAATGCCTCCATTTTAATTTAAAAAAAGATTCTCTCGCAGAATTTTAATAATTTTTTTTTTTAATTTTGAAAAACAATTAAAGTTCCATAAAACTGTGGCTCATATAGAACGGTTTTTAATAGTCTACAAAATAAAATTTTGAATCAAGTAAATAAGGTCAAATAGTTTTCACGTAATCATGTACACAAGTTTCAAAAAAAAGATTTTGAGAAAAGAAGTTTTAAAGTTTTAAAATAGAAACGTTTTGTGACCAATTAAGCTTTAAAAAAATCAATTTTTGTCGATTCAAACTAAAAATGATTAGTTGAGCCAACAATTTAGTTAGTAAAATTTATTACTGCCACTTTATTAGTTGATACTAATATTTTATTAGTTGATACAACAATTTTATTAGTTGCAGTGACTATTCATTTAGTAACCGCAACTAATTAAATGGTTGTCCCAACTAATCATTTTTTTCATTGCACACCAGAAGACCCCCTTAAATTTCAATATTTAAATTCTAATACACTATCATCGGAAATTATGAGATCGATTGACGCAAGCAATATTAAAAATTACTGCTGGCTTTGAACCACGATAACTCAGCGAAAAAAAATGATAAGGCATTAAAAAAAAAACATTTGGAAAGCCTATGAAATTCTACTGCAGGACCGAATAGGCCACGCACAGAGGTGGCGCTTGATTGGGACTTTCTTATACTTTTGATTCTCCTCATCAGTAATTTTTATTTTAAATTATTGTAAATTTTTAAAAAGTATTTATTGTTTTTTTTTAATAATCTACAATTATTTCAATTCAGAATTATCCCCATATTAAAGAATAAAAAAATGATAAACATTTTTTTTAACTAGAATATTAATAAAAATGTAAATATATTGTTACGTGGGTAAACTATTTTTTAAACGAATTAAGCAGCTAAATTCTAAATAAATTATTTATATGAAAAACACTTCAAAATATTAAAAGTATTAATAATGGAATTTCCAAAATAAATTAAATATAAAACAGTGCGCAGGTGTAATGAAAATTATATTTTCAATTTCTAATATGTAGTTTATTATTTTCCTTCACACAAAAATTTTTCTCACACCAACAACTCGCTCATCATTTAATTTGTCGATGATCAAAATTACTATCAAGCACCACCTCTGTGCGTAGCCTATTCGGTCCTTCCTCAACGAAGGAGGCGAGCAGCAGACCGGCCGAGACTAAAACTCAACTCAGATACGATTGAACATTTTTAATCGTATCTCGGGAAGCGATGAAGATTTTTTTTAATTTCTTTGGCTCAAATTAAAGATAAAGTTTCAGGCTGTATATCGTATAATTTTCCGATTTTTTCAACAATTTTCCTAGGTCATGCTAAAAGTTGAAGCCGAGTTACAAAATTTTAGAAAATCTAGAATTTTTTAAAAAAACTTATCAAGTGCTGTATTTTCTTCAGCAGATCAAAAAAAAATCCGTTTGATATTACTAGACGTGGAATTTCATAGGCTTTCCAACTGTTTTTTTTTTTAAATTTCCTATCATTTTTTTCCGCTGAGTTATCGTTGTTCAAAGCCAACAGTGATTTTCAATTTCCGACGGCAGTGTACAACTAATAAGAATAAAATAACTAAGAATGACGCTGCCTAGAGAGGGTAAAAATGGCATCCATTGTATGAAATAAGTCACCCGGTAGATTAGGGTCTTCTTTTACGAAAATTTTCTCGGGGACGGAGATTATACGATTACGACGACTTATCGTTAGAGAGGAGCGTGCATGTGTACATCGGTTCGAATTTAGTTATCTTCATAGGTGGATTCATGCTTGCTGGATTTGTGTGGCTTTGTTTGTGTGAGTGGATCCCAGTGTGTGTGTGTGTGTGTGTGTGTGTGTGTGCGCGCTCGCGCGCTAAATCGCGCATAATGTACACACACGAGGATGAATCTGAGCGTGTGTGTGTGCGATGGGAGAGGAGAAACGTACATACGTACTGGCAAACGGAAGGGAGGATATTGTGACCCTTACGGACTAATCCGGATTAAATACAAATCCCCGGCTATGCGGCTGGGCGACCTGCGAACATGTATACCAATGCCTTCCGTTGCGTTGCTCCATACGATCGAACTCGCTGCATCTAAAAACTTAACCCTTCGATGATCATTCCCCCAACGTCTTCAGTCTCTTTATCTCACCCGATTTATCACCCCTACCTTCGCAAACGACTTTTTCATTCAAATATTTACCTGAAACAAATATTTTTACATTTTTACTCTGTAAATTGCGAGGGGGGGGGGGCTACTCTGTTAGTTTAATTTTTTTATAAAACTTAAACAAATAAGTTATTTTTATATTTATCAAGATTTAATCATTTATTTATTTATATAATTATAAACGTGTTTAAAACATGAATCGTGAAGTAAATAAAAAATTTAACTACGTTCAATGGACGAAACATTTTCATTTTGCTTCTTCATTCTTGGCTTTGAAAGCGCATTTTTATTGTTAAAATTTTTTTTAGTTATGTACAAAAATTAAGCTCTTACATTTTCAAGCCAAAAGTTGATTTAATTAATTGATTGATTTATTTAATTAATTGATTTAATTTAATGAACAGTCGATTTTTTTATTCTATGATTTAAAGAATCAAAATATTATAACTGATGTCATTTCAAATGAAAAACATTAATGTTTATGAAAAATATTAAAATTCACAAAAAAACATTAATTTTAACGACGTTTTTTGCAATTTAATTTTTTCTGATTGTCGCTTCTTACCAATTTTTACAAAATGATTGCATTTTCATAAATGATGGCTTTTTCCGGGAAAGTATTATCCACAACAGTAGTTATTTGTTTTAAAAAAATTTTCTTACAACAAATTTTTGTAACGATTTAGAGCCATTGGTGAATGAAGCCATAGAAACCATAGAAAAATTTACTCTAAAAATTGGAATCAGTAGAGTTGTAGAGAATGTTTTTCCGGAAAAAATCAGCCGTCATTTATTAAAATGCAATCATTTTTCAAAAATTGGTAAGAAGCGATGGTGAATTTTAACGTTTTACATAAAAAATAATGTTTTTTATTTGGAATGATAGCAGTTCTAATATTTTAATTTTTAAAATAATGGAAAAATGATTGTTTTCACATATCTGACTTTGGGCACGAAAACTACTTTAACAAATTATTTGTAAGTCTATGAAAATTTAATAACTTATTTATACCGAATAATAAAATTGATCTAAAACATGAATCGACGTTTAATTTAACTTAATTAAATATTCCAAAAAAGTTCATTTTGCTTCCTAATTTTTGGTTTTTAAACCTAATTTTTAATATTTAATTTCCATTTCATTAATTTTTTAACGCAAAAGGACAAATTTTTAACAAAACAGTTCAATTTTAGAACAAAGCAGATGATCTTAACCAAATGGTGACATTTTCAATAATATAATTATAATGTTTAAAAAATTAATGAAAAGTTGAATTTTCAACCAAGACGATTAAGGTTTTTATCGAAAGAAGACTTTTTAACCAGTTTAATTTAACTAAAAATGATGTTTTTTTCACAAAATAGTTGAATCCTCAACCAAAATTATGAATTTTCAACATTACATAAACTTTCTATGGAATATTGAAATTTTTAGCCTATAAAGGGTAAATCTTCGAAAAAAAGTGGAACAGTTACATTTTTGTTTAAAAAAAATAATTTAAAAAAAAATTATTTTCTGAACAAAAAACAGGAATCTTTAACAAAATAATCAATTTTCAGTCAACAGTTGAATTTTCAACCGAAAAGATTAATTTTCTACTAAAAAGACAAATTTGTAATGAAATGCATGAATTTCAAACCAAATAATTGAATTTTCAACTAAAAAAGATCAGTTTTCTACCGAGAATGGATTAGTTACATTTTACCAGTTTAAAAAATTATTTTTTAACCAAAATGATGAATTTTTAACTAAAAATGTAATAGTTGATATTTAAAAAAAAATTATTTTATATTTAGGACAGTTGAATTCAATAACAAATCAAAATTTTCAACAAAGCAATCAAATTCTCAACTTAAACAGATTATTTTTTAACCAAACAGTTGTATTTTTAACAAAAAATTGATTTTTAACGCAAAAAAAGCACTCTTTTGCAAAATAATAAATTTTCAACCAAACAGGTAAATTTTTTCCGAAAAGACTAAATTTCTACCAAACAGACAACTTTTTAACAAAATAAATATATAAATTTGCAACAAAATAGTTAAATTTTTAAATAAAAAAGATAACTTGTCCACAGAAAATGGTATAGTTATATTTTTAGTTTAAAAAATTAATTTTTAATCGAAGGACTAAATTTTCAAAAAAAAATGTAATAGTTGATATTTTAACCAAACAATTTGTTAATTTAAAATTTTATAACAAATAAATTTATAAAAACAACTTATTTTCAACAGATCAGTTGAATTTTTAACAAAATAATTAAATTTTTTTTTTAAATAGTTCAATTTTGTACCAAATAGCTGAATTTTTAACCTACAAAAATGGATTTTTAACGAAAAAGATTATTTTTTACCAAAATACGAATTTTAACTAAAAAAATACGCTTAGAAGCAAAAAATGAGTATTTAAATTTGTAGTTGAAAAAATTACTTTGCAAAAAAAAGAATAATCAAGCAGTTAAATTAAATGAAAAGATACGATTAAACAAAAATACTTCTATTTTTATTACATAGACGAATTTTAAATAAAATAGATACACTTTTAAGTTAAGAATTTGAATATTTTAGAAAAAATTTGACTATTAAACCCGAAAAAAATAATGTTTAACAATAAAGTCAATTTTCTAAAAAAAAGTACGAATTTTCATAATTCTTAAGAAAAAATGGAATCTTTCAATTTTAAGTTAAAAAAATTATTAACATAAAAAAACGAATTTTTAACCATTTAAATTCAATGCAAAGAGATGAATTTTCATCTCAACTGATGAATTTTATTGAAAAAATTAATTTTCAAGAAAATAGTTGACTTTTCAACCAAAATCTTAATTTTGTAACTAAAAATATTAATTTTCTATATTAAAAATGAAGTATCAACAAAAGACATGAATTTTCAAATAAAAAATATTAATCTGCAACTTGAAATGGAATAGTTGCATTTTGAATTAAAAAATTAATTTTCAATCATTAATGAAACTAATTTTCAACAAAACAGTTAATTATTATTTTTAAAAATAATTTAGTTTTCTATCAGAAAATATAAGTTTACAATAAAAATTAGAATAGTTAAATTTTTAGTTAAAAAAATAAATTTTTGGAGAAAGGAAATAAAATGTAGTATGAATTATTAAGGGTTGAAGGCGTTAAATTGTTTATTTTTTAGGAATTACATTCCATACTAGAATAGTAAACATTTTTATATACTTTATACTTAAAATTTTCATTTCAATTTCAGAAAATTCAGAAGACACTTCAAAATTACGTTCTTATATCTTCAGGGGTGAGTTTTGACAAATTTGCGGTGAAATTTATTTATAAAATAGACTTCATCTTCTTTTCAAGATAGTTTTACGTCACATTTGTGAAGTTTTCACGATTATGTTTAATAATAAAGTATTTAATTAATTTTTAAAAGTTTAAGATACTTTAAGGATCGTATCCTATACCTCTAAAAATTTTGTTCGACCCCCCCTAATAGTTTTATCTGACAATTTATTTCATGAATAAAATTCACTATTTAAAAATAATAAAATTAATTGTTGCTGAATCATTTTACATAATAAAAAATACCACTATATTTCGAGTTGAGCAATATGTGATTAAATTTTAAATAAATATTTATTCTCTTAATTTTTTAACCTTCTTTTTACAGTCAACATTTCATTTTTTTTAAATATTTAGCATTTGATTAAAGAAGTGTATTTCATTTTTGGAAAGCATTTTATTTATGATAAATATTACATCTGTTCTTACGATTAAAATTCTAATTTTAACTCTAATGAGCCAAAAACCAGTGGCAAATATATGTTCATTCATACGTCGCAGTTAAAAATACATTTTATCGTAATAAAAAAATTTTGTTATAGGAATATGTATCTAAATTCTTTGATATTTTTTTAAGAGACGACAAACTTCGTTTATTTAACAAAATTAATCAAAAATTTGTTTTACAACTCGCCCTGCGAACCTTGATCTCCCGTTAAAACCTGTACAACCGTATGAGTGATGTACGATGTTTTATTTGAAAACGGAGTTTTATATAATCCATGGTCCTTTTGGTTGAAAATCTAGTTTTTTAGATGGATTTTTCTACTGTTTGGTGCAAAATAAATTCGTTTAGGAAAAATGCACGTATTTGGTTAGAAATTCATCTGTTTTCTTAATAATTAATCTTTTTGTAGAATAATATTCCTCATGGTTCAAAAATAAGTTTCTTTTTATTGAAAATTCATTTAAGTTAAAAACGAATCTACTTGGTCAAAAAATTAACAATTTTCCTAATATGTCGTGGTTTTCAACTATTGTGCTGAAAGTATAATTACATTCCTGAAAATTCAGTTATTTTTCCAGACCTCTTTTTTGGTCGAAAACTTAACTGTTTTGTTGAAAATTCATTCATTGTTGTCTAAAATTCAACTTTTCAGATTGAAAACGCAACTGTCTTTAAAAAAATTAGTTTATTTTTGGCTTTGAATAAAATTGTATTTTTTGATCAGATAAGTGTCCTTTGTGATACCTTTTGAGGTTAGGGCGACTCTCCCCTTCCCTCAAATCGGATATAAATTGTAACTCTGAATAGAAATCTCCACTAATTGTCAGAGCATGTATTTTCATTTCACCCTGTGAATGATACCGAAGAGTGAGAGAGCACCTGAGAGAGAAAGATCGAGCATGAGTGGGATAGGCAGCATCAGAAGGGGGTTAGGATTATCTGAGTTGTGTGCGTTGGATTTCGGATTTGGGTGGCGGGCGACTCGGCGCACACACGACCAGTAATCCTGGATTAATCCTGCCACACACACTCACACTTTCGCAGAAACACTCTCTCGTACCTACACATTCCCACTACTACACATTCGCACTACCACACACCTCCTCTACCACACATTCCCACTACTACACTTTTGCGTCCACTCTACCTATAAAGGGCTCTGGTCAAATCCAGAGTATACAAAAGTCTGCACACACCAACTCATAAATATCCATATATTTATACATCCATGAGAGCCACGTGCACACTAATACGCAAATTCTCCCTGCTATACAAGATGCAAATGCTTATTTGCCGGCAGTGGCGTCAATTTCTATATTTTATTATGAGAACTCTGTGAGTGAAATGAGTTTGATCAAATTTTCGGTAGGTCACGTCTCGTAAGGGTAATTATTTATTAATTTATTTATTAGGGGAGATGCACTATACGCGTTGATAAATTAAAATTATAAATAATTTATTTATTTATGTTTTTGCTTTAAATTATTATCTACTGTAGGGTAATAATAATTAATAATCTGATACAAAAATTTTATTTCTTAATCACACAAATGCGGATTGAAAAAAAAATTTTCTCGTATGAAAATAAATTAGCATAAAATTGCATCATCCTATACGATTTTTCAAAAATCGTTTGCTTGACATTACTAACCTAAATTTGTTAAAAACTCAAAGTCAATAAATTTTTTTTTACTTAATTCAAATTATATAAATAAATTTGTTGTGGGGGACTCATTTCTTGTGACGCAAAATATTAAAATAATAAATATAAATGAATCAAAGAAAATAAATTTGAAAATTACTCATATTTAACGACCTTGTTTCATGATCTTAATTTAAGAATGCTGCAGTTTTTAAACGAAGTTTGAAATTGGTTATTTTGTAACATTTCATGTTTGAATTCATTAATTTTAAAAGTTTCGAATTACAAAACATATAATTTCTAAAAATTTAGAATAATTAAACTTTAAATTTAATTACTTTTTATTTAATTATGTAATTAAAAAATTAACTTTAAATATTTAAAAGCACTTTTAATGTCAAAATTACTCAAATTTCAGTTACAAATTATAGTTCTTAATCCTAAATTGCACAAAAGTTAATTTTATTCAATTTATTATATATATATTTTATTTATTTTCATATTTTATTTATACTTAATATCTTTAAATTGTCCAATTTTTAGTTGAAGATTAAAAAAGAATTAATCATCAATAATTTTTAAATAATTCAGAGAAATTTCAAGGATAAATAATAATAATAAATAAAATG
>JAAAKG020126331.1:0-14865 GCA_010014905.2 Druon quercuslanigerum
TAAGGGGCCATCCGTATACCACGTGGACAATTTTTCACCACTTTTTGACCCCCCCCCCCCCTCGTGTTCAGTCGTGGAATTTTGCCCCCCCCCCATATGTCCACGTGGACGTACTTTATGAAAATATGGATATAATTGGTCTTCAAAATTAAGGAGGGCAAAAGGGCCGATGAATTGGCTGAAAATTCATATTTATTTGAGAACGTGAGCTTAAACAAGGTTTGAAGTCCAAACAAAATGTCGTGAAAATATTCTTAGTTTTTCATGTTCTAAAAAAAGATCGCTGGAATGAAGACTTCAAAAATTTCAAAAATACAATGAAAAAAATCGTCAAGATCAAGGTATCGAAATTGAAATTACAGAAAATTTTCAAAATTTAGAATTTGCTATTTCTTAGAATTTTTTTTCTGTATTTCCATCCTAAAAGGGCCCATACATGCGCAAACAAATTTTAAACCACAATTTTTCCAGATAATTTCAATTTATGCCAAAATCAGAATTAAGAAAATTCGCTATATTTTTATTTTCGGTTCCTGGTTCTTTTCGATTTTTTTTATAAGAACCTACATATGCTCAGAAGCATTTTAAACCGTAAGTTTCAAAGATATTTTCATTAAATACCATGATCAAAATTTTTTTAATTCTTCAAGAATTTTCAAAGGTGTTAAGAATTTTTTTATGAACAAATAATGAATTGAATAGTAATTATATTTTTTTAAATAAATAATTAAAATCCGAAAAAATTGGAAAGACTTTTCTGACCTTCAGATATGTAAAAAAATCCCAATATGCCTTTTTGGAGATGTATTGATGCCTGTATAATTTCCTTAGACATTTTTAAACTAAATTTAATATTTATTGGTTAAACTGTTTTGTTTTTAAGCAAGATTATCACTCTTACTTTTCTTATAAATCTTAATATCTTAATTTAACGTTTTTTTACAAATCGACAAGGTTTCAAACATTGAAAGAAATTTTTTCTCTGCCTCAAATATCTTTTAAAAGATTGTTTATTTAGTTGTAAAATTTTAAAACTGATTTTTCAAAAACACTATTTTCCAGGTATTTTTACACAGAATAAGACGCATAAAAATTAAGAAAATCTATTCCTGACACACATCCCAAAGGATTTCGGTCCTCAAAGAGTATTAATAAGAGAGTTATTTGAAAAATGTTAATTTTTGCTAAAAAGTTATCGATTTGCTAAAGAGACTTACGTTAGTAAAGTAACTTAAAATATCTCCTTTCTTACAGGTCGCTTTATTCTTAAAAATTTTAATTTCATTGCTTATGTTTGCATAGAATTAATCGTATTTTGCACAATATGAAAAATTCGAGTGTACCTCGAGTATACCTTGTCTCATTTCAGTATATTTTTCACAGATTTGGGGAAACATGTGTCCACGTGGATTCTAGCCCGACTCCCCCTGTCCCATTCGTGGACAAGTGTGGAATTTTGCCATACCCCCTTGCCCCTAAACTGTTCACGTGGTATATGGATGGCCCCTAAGCATATAGAAAACACCTTGGAAACTTTAAAAATATCTTTAATTTTTTTGAAATATCTTTAGTTTGTCGAATTCTATTCAAAATTATTTATCATCTATAAAAAACCTAAAATTTTTGATATTGCTTCAATTTATTGATATATATTGCAAATGACATAGAATGTTTAAAAATTCCCTACAATATTTCTGATACTTCGAAGTTCTATCAATTGAAGAAAATCTATTAAAAATTCATTGGAATTTTTAGGAATGGAGTGGAGTCTTTTAAAATTATTCAAAAGATTTTGAAATTTTTTAAACCCTATTGATGAATTTCCGTGAAATTCCTTGAAATATTTATAAATGTTAAGTTTTTGAAGTCCCTTTAAATTTATTTAAATTTTCTAATGTCTTATAAATCCTTTATGAAATCATTCCAAATCTTCCGCATTTCAAGGAAATTCTTCAAACCCGCATGAAAATTTTGAAATTGTGTGAAATCCGCTGAGACATTTGAAAATCACTTTAATTCTGTGAAATACTATGAAAACCCGTAATTCTTATAAAATTTTCCGAAATGTATAGAAATATTATAAAATGTTAAACAAGTTTTGATGTCTTTTTAAATCCCATACAAATCCTTTAATAATTTGAAGTCTCCACTGGAATCACTATAAAACCCTAAAACGTTTAATATCACATTAAAATTGATTAAATTTCTTAAAAATCCTTTAAACCTTTGAAGTAATATTAAATTCCAGTACAGAATTGCATTCCACTAATTATTTTTAAAATTTTTTCTATTATAACTAATAATGCATTTAATTCCGTTAATTAAGAATTTATTTAATCAATTGTACAATTATACTGTAAGTACATAATAGAGAAATAACATTTGTATAACAAATTCTGGATAAGACTCGTTAATAAATTGATCAAAATTAAAAATGCAGGTTCTAAGGGACAGTAATCAACTATTAAGACTGCAGAAATGATTTGCCTTAGTTACTGCTGAAGCGAATAGGACTTGAATGAATTTTGTACAATATCCCACTAATTGAATGTGCTCACATGCAGGAACGTTTTTGCATGGCTTCGCCAACACGCATCGTTTTCACGTGGGAATATGTATGCATATATTATCACTGTACAGTGTGTATATTTATGTACGATTACATATGTGCACAATGTACATACATTGTACATAGAACATATGTATGTATATACATGTTGAAAATTGTAATATATGATTCTATCCTTCAGTTCAAAAGCGAAGGAATTGAATATGAATATGGTCCTCTATACAGTAGACATATAGCTCAATCAATGGTTATTGTTCATTTCGTGATGAAATTAGTCCTTTATACTCCACATGTCAAATTATTACTCTATGCCCTCCTAATTGCCAATTAGTCTACTGTTAAGGACTTAAATTCACAAGATTTCTAAGTAGCACAATTTTTATACAAATTTTATTTATTTTGATTTATCATCTGCTAAAGGGGGTAGTTTATGCAAAAAAATTTTATAAGAATTTTTTCTAAAAAAGAAACATACCCTCAAGGAGTAGTGAAAACGCATTTATCCCATTTCCCTACTTTCCTTGTACTGCCTTGCAAAATATCTCATGCCCACCTCAGATGGTGGGCTACATCCTTTTCAATATATCCCTGCATTTCAATCCTTCTTAACCACCTTGCCATCATCACCCCCTCCCGCCTCACTACGCTTAACCCACTTCCATCCTTTCACCCATTACTCCCTTCACATCTTATATTGAACCACTCTCTTCCATTTTCACTCTTCATCATTTCAGTACGCCCCCTCTCCTTATTACCTCTATCCCTCATTCGCTTTCACCTACTAAACCCCCTTACACATTGCAACAAATAATCATTTTCCCAAATATCCCTTCTCCATAACTTCGTCCTCATCATCTCCTCCCGCACACTATGATATGTCAGATGTATCCACTCACCCCTCCTGTCGCATAACTCTCCAGCGTCTTCTCCATCTCATTCCTCTTCGCCCCCTTTGTTTCTTCTCTACATTCTCACCCTAACCCATCCATCTCTTAAACTGCACTCCTCTATGCTTATTCGACCTTCTACCCTTACCCTCAGCTCCTTAATATAAAATCCTTTCCTTGAAAGAGTCTATAAATTGCGTTTCTAATATGAGAGGAAGGCTGGTAACAGGGGGGGGGGGGGGCAAGGGGAAGGAACTTTACGTACTCAGGGAATGTTTAGTACTTTTCCAGATTGTAAATTTAAAAAAAGTTTCCCTTGCTTACAGTGAGAGGCCATCCATAAATTACGTAACAAATTCCTTGCCAATTTTTCACCAATTCCCTCCACTATAATCGTAGGCTTGAGATACTTTAAACCCGAAGAGCGTCCGAAATAAAATTCTCTTGTTGGATATGAAAGTAGGTACCCTTAGGACAATTTTAAGCCCAAAATCAAAATCTTTTGTCAGAGGCTTTTCAAATAAATCGAATTTGTAGCATAGATTGCCTTTGCGATACGGTCGAAATTCGGTTGATAAGCCCATCAATATTAGTCCTTATGTAAAACACAGTAAAACACTAAATTTATATTTTTTCGATACACCCTCGATAACTTATTTTTAATCTTAGCTTAAAATCGTCATGAAAGAACCTACTTTCATATTCAACAATAATATTTCATTTCTACTAACCTTTAATCAGGTTCTTAATGAAGAAATCAAATGTTGCTGTTTGAATTATTAAAATGTTTTTAAATAAATATAAAATTTTTTTCAAATAATTAGTATATTTTTCCACAATATTTTGATGATTATCATGAATTTTCATGCATGGGGTCTGTTTGACCCCAGTGTGACATCGAAGTGTTAATACTGGTAACGTATTTTTGGAATTTTTCCCCAAGCTATAAATGACCTAAAATACCCGGAAAATGGGAAAAGTGAATATAGTGATGAAAATTTGAGAAATGGTTCAAAATTTGTAAAGGCACATGTTTTGAAACATTTTCGAAAATTGCAATACAATGTTTACAATGTTTTAAATTATTATAAAGCCACCTTATAATTATCGCGCATAAAATGTAGCATAAAACGAGATTATACAATTAAAAAAAAAAAAACTTTTGTCAAATTACTCTAGTTTATAGTTTTGAAAACATTTGAAAAAGTCGAAACCCTTTGCTAAATTTTTTATATATTTTTACTTCCTGTTTAAGCTGTGGTTAAATCTAGAAAAAATAGATCAACAAATGTCAGGGTGCATTCAGTAAATAACCTATAGCCTCATAAACTTAACAAAATGTTCAATGATTTTTGGGCCAGTAGTAATTTTAAGAATCCAAAAAAGTATACCTTATAATCTTTTTTAAAAAATGTTAATCTTAAATTTTGGTTTAACTCTTTGGAAATACCCTGAGATATTTAAAATAAATTTTTTTAAAAAACTAAAAATCTTTGAAATCTCTCAATTCTTCTAATTTAAAAAAATTTAATATCTTAAAACCATAAATGTCCTATAAAAATGATATATATTATGTATATTATATATTATAAAAATTATATTAAAATTTAAAGAAAATTTTCAAAAAAAGTACTCTAAAATCATTAAAGGCCTTAAAAATTCTTTAAACTGATAATACTTAGTGATTCTTTAAGTTACCCTACATAATTTCAAATCATTTAACAATTTTTTAAATTTTTGAAAAATCCTTTAAAGCTTTAAAAATCCCATAAAATATCTTTTAAAATATACTCAAATTTTTTAAATTTACTAAAATCTTTAAAATCTTTGGTAATACCTTGAAATATTTGAAAATCCCTACAAATACTTAAAATTATTTGAAATATTTGGAAATTTTGGAAATCCTCTGAAAGCCTTTCAGAATCTTTTGAAATTTATCTCAATCCGTTAAAATTAAAAAATATTGAATGATTTTGCGGCTATCCGTAACTTGAAAAATTATGAAAAAACGTTGTATTCATAAATAATTTTTTTCAGAAGTCTTTGTAAGTTAATTACAATCTTTTAACTTAAAAGCACTAAACATTAACCATATATTCTATACATTTTGGATGCATGGATTTCCTACAAGATTAACTTTTTTTATTACTTAAGACCATAGATTCCCCCCCCCCCCACACATAACAGATCGCAAACTTTTTCATGAACCTCCTCCCTTCAAAAAATCTGTTATATAATAATGTATGGCCACCCTTTGAAACTGAAAGTGGAACTATTCCATTTTTACTGAAAATTATGATTTTTGAAGACAAATTGATATTTTTTTGTTGAAAATGCATCTTGTTTAATTAAATTCAACTGATGTATATTTCAATTTTTGTCAAAAATTCATTTTTTAATTGTTGAAAAGTCATCTCTTTTGTTAAAAATTTATCTTTTATTTTCTAGATGAAAAGCAACCATTTGGTTAAAAGTTCACATTTCTTAATTGAAACTTAACTTTCTTTTTGAAAATTCATCTTTTTTTTTGAAAACTTATTTCTATTTTTGTCAATTCGTCCTTTTTGACTGAAAATAATTTTGTTTATTAAAAATATGTCAAATTGGTTGAGAATTCAACCATTTTCTAAAAAATTTGTTTTTTTTCGTTATATTTAACTGGTTAAAAATCCGTCTTTATTTTTTCTTGAAAAGTAATTTTTTAACTGAAAATTTAAACACTCCACTAATGTTTGAAAACCTGCATTTTCTAGTTAAAAATTCAACTATTCATTAAAAGTTGATGTATTTTGTTGAAAACTCGTCTTTTTTGGTACAAAATTACTCTTCTGGATTGAAAATCACGTTTTTAGTTAAAAATATAAATATTTTGTAAAAAGCTAATTTATTTTGTTAGAAACTCAAACTTTAGGTTAAAATCATGTTTTTAGTCGAAAATTCAATTTTTTTGTTGAAAATTAGTTCTTTTGTTATCTTAAATTCTTATTTTATTGTAGAAAAGTAATTTTGCTTGGTTGAAAATTAACTTTCTTAGTGAAAATTTAACTGCCGTCCAAGAAATTGGTCCTTTTCACTTGAATCAAAACGTAAACAGTTAGGGGCACCTGAATGCACAATATTGAGCATTTTATTCAACTGAGTACTCGCGCACTGCGGCCCTTCCGAGGCGAGAGTCGCAACTGTCTCCCGCCCTGACTCCTGAGAGACTGCGTGAGATTGAAAATTCTTTTTTCATGGTAGAAAAGTCGCCTTTCTGTGTTAGAAATTAACTTTCTTGTTGACAATACAACTGCCTTGAAAGTAATTCGTTTTTTTTTTGCTAGAAAATTTAACTGTTTTGTTAAAAATTCAATGATTTGTATTGAAAATGAATTTTTTATGGTAGAAAAGTTATCTTTATTCGTAGAAAATTAACTTGCATGTTCAATATTTTACTCTCTTCTAAAAGATTCGTCTTTTTGCCCTGGAAATGTGTCTCTTTCGTTGTTTGCTAAAAATGCAATACATAATCTCCATCAAATTAATTTTAAAGAATTTTTATAATTATCATTCTCCTAATTTCGTAAAAAAATATGTTTTCCCTGTTTTACTGTTTACTTAACAGCTAAGTTGCTTGGGGAGGAGGGTGACTAATAGTCAATAAAGTGAATAGATAAAAATAAATTTTCCATCAATATCTTGAAAATGTAAAAATCTTGCTTATTCATAAACGAGGCTTTAAATTTTTTCTATAGAAGACATTAAATATGAGTAGACAAATAATATAGAAAAGGTATAATAATTTTAATTAAATTATCAGAGAAGAATAGATAAAGCTAATGCTAGAACTTGTAAGCTCTGAAATTTCTCGTTATAGGGTGTGTGAAAATCTAATCTTTTGATGGTATGATATGCCGCGTACATTTCGGCTCCCATGAACTTTATGTTTGCACAGAAATATTTTTTCCTTCTCCACGTGCGAGGAGGATATTTACTTAGAAACGGGGTGAAAAGTAAATAGAAAATGAAAGTATACAAATCTACTCTAGTTCTCATGTATTTAATTATATTTTTAATAAAATAGAAACGATTTTGATCTTTTAAATATACCTATTATTGACTGTCCGTTGTTAGATGATTTTATTTACTTCTATTTTTTAGTAGTTTATGCAGTACATAATAAGAAGAAGGTACTTTTAAATTATTCTTGTTATTTTCTTTAAATATTTTGTTTTGCTTTTTTTCTTTCTTTAAAAAATTGAGCTTATAATTGAAACTAATACAAGTTTTTACAAATCAAAAACTTTGCTTAAAATGAGGTGAAATCCCGAAATTAAGTTCTACTAAATAAGTAAATTTAAAATTTAACTGAATTCTGTCAGAAATTAAAAAACTTTTTCATTAAAATTGAAAAATATTTTCTGAACAAGCAATGAAATCGACTTCGTTTGCCTATAACAATTAAAAAAATCGTTTTATTTATCGAAAACTTTAGTTATATTTTAGATGCATTTATTATTTACTAAAACGCAATCTTCCGATTTAAGCTAACTTTGAGCAATGCACTAGTTAAAAAACATTTGGTTTATTGAAATGTTTGATTTTTTAAAGAAAAATTAAAATGATGCTTATATAAAAAATAAAAAGAATACGTTTGACCAACTTTTCCACTTGTAATTCTGAGTAATCTAGAGTAATCCAATTGCAATCCATAAAATTCGTTGTAATCCACCTGAAATCCAGTTTAATTCAACATAATCAACTTGAATTTCATATAATCTGGAGTAATTCACTTTTAATCTAGTCATTTAGGTAATCCAAGTAATTAACTTTTAATCCGTCTCAATTTAAGAATATAGTGATCTTAATAATTTTCAACTAAATTGTTGCCCTTTTTCTGGAAAGTAATTTTCATTACTCAATATTTAATTTCACCAAACTCCCGATTTTAGTCACCCCATTCTCATCGTTCCTAGAACTGCTGGCTCACGCAGTTTTTCAGGGGAGTAGGGCGAGAACGGTCAGACGGACCTAACTGTTTACGTTTCTATCCTCCTGAAGTCAGTCCAAGGCCATTTGAAGGCCGAATGTTTTTTTTTAGCGGAAAATTCATGTACTTTTTGATAACTCGTTTTTTTCGGTAGAAAATTAATCTTTTTTGTTCAACAGTCATGCTTTTTAATGGAAAATCCAATATTTGCTTAAAAATAAATCTCTTGATTAGAAAAATTCAACAGTTTTGTTAAAAAGTCATACTTTAGTTTAAAAACTCAAAAATGCATTTTTTAACAGAAAATTGAACTTAATTGTTCAAAGCTTCATTGAAAATTATTTTTTCTGGTTGAAGATTCTTAAATTAACTTGAATATGATTCACGTGAAAATTTAACTGTTTAGTTGAAAATTATTATTATTTTGTTATAAATTAATGTATCAATGTATCAATTTATCTTTTTTATTTGAAAATTTAATTATTCAGTTGAAAATTGACGTATTTCTTTAAATATTTACCTTTTTTGATAGAAATTTAATCTTTTTGGTTATAAATTCAACTACTTTGTTCAAAAATCATTGTTTGTTTATGGATTTATTATTTGAGTTGAAAATTCATCTCTTTGTTTGAAAATGTAACCATTTTGCGGAAAAAGTGAAGTTTTTGAATTTAAAATTTGTTTTTAACAGGAAGTTTAACTATCTTAAGTTAAAGATACAACATTTTTTAGTTTAAAATTTATCTCTTAATTAATTAAAAGTTAAACTTTTTTGTTGAAAATTGGTTTTTTCAAATAACTTAACTATTTAAATTGAAAATGTAAGTATTTAATTTTTGGTAAAAAACTAATCTATTTTAGTTCAAAGCGCAACTATTTGTTTGTAAAGTCATCTTTTATGGTGAAACATTCATTTATTTGGTTGAAAATTCATGTTTTAGTTAAAAGTGAATTATATGCTTGAATATGGGCTGTAGAAAATAAAACTTTTTGAATTAAAAGTCATTTTTTCGGTTCACGATTCATCAATTTAGTACCAAATCTTTTGATGCTTTTTTTTAAATCCTTGTTTTTTGGTTGAAATTTTACTTCTTAACTAAAAATTTTATTACATTCTCGACAATTATTTTTTTTAGTTGAAAACTCAACTATTTAGTTAACAATTTATGCATTTCTTGGAAAATTTGTCTTTTTCGTTTAAAAGTTAATCTTCTTGATTGAAAATTCAACTAATTTGTTAAAAATTTCTTGTTTGTTTGTTTGGGGATTTGTTTTTTCAGTTAAAAGCTTTTTTTTTTTTTTTGAAAATTCAATTCTTTTTCTGAAACAGCATGGTTTTTTAATTAAAATTTATTTTTAACAAAAAATTCAACCATCCTAGTTAAAGATTCAACATTTTTTAGTTTAAAATTCATATCTTATTTGGTTGAAAATTGAATTATTTCGCGGTAAATTAGTTTTTTTCGACTAATTAAATTTATAAATTAAAAATGTAATTATTTCATTTTTGGTTGAAAATGGATCTGTTTTAGTTCAAAGCGCAACTATGCGGCTAGAAATTTATGTTTTATAGTAAAAAATTCGTCTACTTATTTAAGAATTCGTGTTTTTCTTTGAAAATTTAATTATTTCATTAAAAATTATCTACTTTGTAGAAAATTTAACAATTTCGTGAAAAAGTCACTCTTTAGGTTTAAAATTCAACTATCTGGTTCAAATTTAATTTTATTATTTTGATGAAAATTCGTTTTTTTTTAGTTGAAAATGTATCTTTTATAGTTGAATATTCAATTATCTTCTTGGCTGATAATTCATGGTTTTGGTTGAAAATTCATCTATTATATTAAAAGTTTATATATTTTGTTTAAAATTATACAATTTTATTAAAACTTAATCCTTTTTGATTTAAAATTCCCGTAGTCTAAGCGAAGTAATTCAGAATAATTTTATGTAATCCAGAGTAGTCTAATGGAATCTAAGCTGATCTTAGGTAATCTAGACTACTTGATTCAGGGGGTCCATCCCCACTGGAAGGAATTTTTAGCAGTCGCCCCCCCCCCCCCGGAAATCTGTAATTCACTCTATAATTTAAAAAAAATATGCAAAATAAAGTTTAGAACTAGATGAGAGGAAATATCCGATATTGTTGAAAAAATAAGTTTTTTTTTATTATTGAAAAATTAATGTTTTACAGTTATCCGTCATGCAGTGGTGCTCGAGCACCAGGTTTAGCAACAGATATGTATTTTCGTGACAGTGTAATTGCCTTCATTGGCCCAGCCTGTGCATTTGCATTAGAACCTGTTGCAAGGCTAGCTGCGTACTGGAACACCCCAATTATAACAGGAATGGGAGACCAGGTACACAAAGGCCCTTAGACCAAATGTACAGAAAATGGCTTTTTTTGGCAAAATGTGTACTATTGAATATTTCCCTGAATGTTTGACCAGGGGAGCGGAAAACTGTAGAAAACCACCTCGCGAGTTCAGCCGTTTTTTTGGCAGTCGAGTTTAAAGACAGACATCCATTCTGGGCGTCAAACCTCTGGTTTGACATTAGTTGTCGAGATTCACCTCGCAGCTAAAGCGATGTGACTAAACAAAAGAAAATTATAGTAAAAATTGACAGTTTTTAATCAAAGAATGACCAAACTTTTATTTTTGACATGTACTTCAATAGAAAATTCAGTCTATTTCTATGAAATATTATTCTCATCAAAAATTTGTTGTCATAATGGTAAGTATTTACCACGCCTCGAAAAGTAAAGGCGTAGTGGCTCTGTGCCTGCTCTGTAGGCCGCGGAGTGGGTGAGGAGGCACTAGAATCACCAACCTCCAAGTGGACCTCGCTGGTAACATTTCCGTGTACTTGTTTGTGCATTGAAATGGCTAAGGTGCATCCCCGAACGGGCGCCCGGATCTTTTTGGTTCGGTCAAGCTTCATATTGAGGGCGTTAATATGCGTAGCCTATGAAGCAACGAATAATTTTTCCAAGCAATTTTTCAATTTTTCTTGGAAAAATTGTTCGCTGCTTCATAGGCTACGCGTATTAACGCCCTCAATATGAAGCTTGACCAGCGAAGTCCACTTGGAGGTTGGTGCTTCTAGTGCCTCCTCACCCACTCCGCGGCCTACAGAGCAGACAAAGAGCCACTACGCCTTCTAGTTTTGTAAATTAGACCCATTTTAACAAAAATTTTGCACCCATAAACTTGACAGATTCACTATTTCTTGTATACAGGATGTTTGGTGCTTGCTTTAATATCCCTTAAACATTCAAGCTTGGAGACCGTCATTTTGTGGCAACTTAAACAAATTTTTTTATTAAGCTATTGGTGTAAAAAATCATTTAAAAATAAATGAAAATAACTGCAGGAATCGTCTTCTACCATAAAAAGTATTTTAATTAATTTTAAAATTGGTTTTAAGTTTTTTATATACTATCGGGGTAGGAAATTAATTTAAAATGAACGTTAGAACCATAGTATACTCGAATGGTATAATACAAAAGGCTCCGGCGATTTTTATTAGAAAATATCGACTTCCATGTTTGAATATTAAAAGTATACTAAAACAACCCTTAAAATAATGTTAGCGATTTTCCCTGCTAGGATATGCTTTTCATATTTATTATGAATTATTTTATAATCGAAATTTCGACATGAAAAACTTGTGTTGTTTTCGCTTTTAGAAAACATCGATTTTCTATTTTGACTGCTTAGAGATTAAAACTTTTTTTCTGTAAAAAATAGTATAATACAAAAACTCTTGTGATTTTCGTTCTCAGGCAATGGTAATTTCCTTATTTTAATGTTAAGAAGATGTTAAAACTACCCTTAAAATAAATTCAACAACTTTAATTTCTAAGATAAATTTCCCACGTTCATAGTGAATTGATTAAATAATTAAATAAAAATCTCAAAAGTATAATCAAAAAATCTCCTGTGATTTTGCTTGTTAGTAATTTTTTAGTTCCTTGTTTGAACATTTAGAGAATGTTAAAACTACCCTTCAAATAATTTTAAAAACATTTACTTCTAGGATACGTTTCCCACGACCATTCTAAGTAGATTTGCGACTTCAACAGTATAATAAAAAAATCTTCGGTAATTTTATTTATTGGAAAATTTCGATTTCCATAATTGAATATTAAGGGAATGTTAAAACTAAACTCAAACTAATTTGAACGACTTTTCTTTCTAGGATTTGTTGCCCCTCTTTTATTATGTAATAATTTTTTTTAACCCCAATATTACACTAAAAAGCTCCTGTAGTTTTGGTTTTTTGGAAATGTCGATTTTTTTATTTGAATGTGCAAGACATGTTGGAACAACTCTCAAAATAATTATAAAATTTTTTCCTGCTAGGATTTTTCCCACTTTCATTTAGAATTGATTTTTGATTACAATATTATAATGTGCTCCTGTGATCTTGCTGGTTAGGAAATGTCGATTTCATTTTACGATATTTTTCCTACGTTTGTGAATTTGTTTCCGACCCCAGTAGCATAAAAAAACTCCTGTATTTTTTTTAATGTTGATTTTCTTGTTTGAACGTTATCTTGTTGTTAGGCAATGTCCATTTCCTGCTTTTCTATTAAGGGGGTGTTAAAACAACCCTTAAAATAAATTTTACAACTTTTCATGCTATAATATGTTGTGGTATTGGCTTTTTGGAAATTTCGATTTTTATATTTGAATATTTAGGGGATGTTAGAACAACCCTTAAAGTAACTTCAACAAGTTTTTGTACTAGTATGTATCCCACGTTCATTCTGAATTGATTTCCGACCCCAATGTTATAACGAAAAACTCCTGTGGTTGTGGTTATTTGGAAATGCCGAGTTTCTTGGAAAAGTTCTTAGGTTGACTTTTTATTCCAGTTAAGGGGATATTAAAACAACCCTTAAAATAAAGTTAAACACTTTTTTCTGGTAGGGGACACTTTCTGCACTTATTTTTAAGTGTTATTTTACCCCGATATTTTAATTAAAATATCTCCATTAGTTTTGGTTGCTAGGAAATGTCGGTCTCCTTGCTTAAATATTTAAGGGATGTTAAAAAAAAACCAAATATCCTGTATACGCAAAACAGTGAATCTGTTAAGTTTATCAACGTGAAAAATACATGTAAAAATGTAAAGTTTGGTAACATTTTTTGAGTAAAAAATGTCAATTTTTCTTAAAACTTTCTGTTGAATCACTGATTTTTGACCAAAATAAATTATTTGGACAAAAAGACATTTTCTGTAGATTTGGTGATGGATTCTTTAATTAAAAATTAAGTATTAAAAATGGTTCCAAAGTTTCAAATTGGGTCCAAATACTTATTTAAATTCAATCCTATTTTGAAAAAATTACAGACTTTTTTAACACGAATTCTTAAAATAATATTTTTCGATTTCTAGCCACCTTCACAGGGAGAATTATCTGTAACATCAGGTATTCTTGGAAGAAAATGGAAAAACGAATCCTCGGTAATTATTTTACATACTTATACATAAAAATTGTGTACTTTAAAAGAAAGCTTTATTTTCGTTTTAATCCCAGACATTTTTAATGAAAAAGTTCCACTTATATTCTTCTATGTCTGAAAAATGCCCACGGTCAGTGTCACCTTATATTCCCTTCTGAGTAGCTGTAACGCTTAATTAGCTAAGAGTTAATGAATTATGCAAGAGCCACTATAAAAAAGTTCTTTTTGAATTATGGTGGAGTCATAATGCTTTAATGCACTTGTAGTAATTATTAAAATAACACAGAATGTATTAAATAAAATAAAATTTTTTATAGAAAAATCTTAAACTCATTTACAAGAGTAAAAACATTACAATCGCATATGTACCTTGAACATGGGGGTTTGATGGGAAAAGCGTGGTTTAAAAAAAAGGGGAAAAATGGGTACTTGTTAATAATGTTCAAGGAATAATTTTTACCTAATAAATAACACCCCCCCCCCCACTCCCTTCAGAACCAGTATTGTGCCCTGTAAATGCCCTGAAAAATTCAGAATATCTTTTTTTATGTTCAATTCATGGTAATTACAGTATTTTGTTATATTTTATCAATTAGTTTTTTTGATTCGATAAGGGATTCTTTAAACAATATATTTTTTCGAGTAAATCGCGAAAATTTACTGTTTTTTGGGATAAATGATATAGTAGATGAATTTAAACTAAAGAATATTTTTTGTTTAACACACTTTGCAACATATTTTCTGGAACTATTGACGCATTTAACAAATGAAAAAAGTACAATTTTTTGTTTAGGATATTTAGTAATTATATAATCATCATTTTCTTGAAGATTTAACTGTTTTTCTAAAAAAATAAAAATTTAACTAAGAATTTAGCCATTCCATTATTTGTTCAAAATTTATCATTTTCAGTTGATAATTAAAATGGTATATATATTTTATTTATTTATATATTATTATATAATA
>JAAAKG020126342.1:0-14865 GCA_010014905.2 Druon quercuslanigerum
AATGTTAGAAATTTTTAGAAATGTATTATGTTTGGATTATTAATTTTCAATATTGTTAATAATATAATAATCTAAATACCTTGGATCTAAATCAACAACAAAAAATAGATAAATTTTAAGCTAAAAAAAATTTAATTCAACCAAAAAAAAAAAGAATTTTTAACAAAATTGTTAAAAACAGTAATATAAAGCTACTTTAACAAATACAGAATCATTGTTATTCAAATTTAAATTTGCAATTTAAAAAAATTAGTTTTCGAAAAATTTCCTGACTTTGAAAAATCTCTGATATTTCCAGGTTTTTCCAGGGATTTAAAATTTCCCTGACAATAGTAGGTTTTCCTAGTCAAGTTGTCAAAAATAAAAAATTTCGTACATTTGAAAAAAAATTTAATTTCATACTTTTACAGAATTTTATACATTTTTAAAATTGCCTAAATTTTCAAAAATATTTTAAACGTTTGAGGTTTTAAATTTTTAAATTTCAAGAATTTAAATCTCAGAATAATTTTCAGAACTTTATCATTTTTTTAAATTTCATACATTTATATTATTCAAACATATTTTAAAAGTTTAAAGTTATAAATTTTTAAATCTCAAGAATTTAAATCTCAGAATAAATTCCACAACTTTATCAGTTTTAAAAATTTCATACATTTATAATATTCAAAAATATTTTAAATATTTGAAGTTTTGAATTTTACAATTGTTCACTTAATTTGTAAAATGATTTTTTTTATTCAATTACAAAACTTCACTAAAAATTGACTAGCTTCCAGTTTTAGCTTGCATTTAAAATTTGAAAAACGAAATTTTTAACAGAAAATTATTCATTTTCAATTTTCAATTAAGAAGACTAAGGACTCGCAATTTCGAATAAAAGTATTAGATTAGAATAATAATTTGAAATTATTATATTTCGAGTATGAATAATTTAAATTTCATTTTAATACTTAATTACTTAATTTTGAATTATTTGATGAATTAAATTAATTGAAAGAATTTTTCAATTTCCATCATTGTCGAAATTTATTACTTTGTTTACAAATTCAGCAATTGTAAATTTACAGTTTGTCAAATTTGAATTAGTGTGACCTTTTGTATATATATATATTTTAGAAAAATTGACATAAAAGTCAAGTCAAATTTTCAAAATTGGACTTCTCTTTAAATCAAAATGAATTGTTTGATAAGCTGGTGGTTGAAAAGGTTAAATGTAAAATAATAAATGATTGATAATAAATTATTTTTGGATTAGCTTGACTACTGGTTATGAAATTAGCTGACAGGAAGTTTAATATTTCTCTAGAAGATTTGGGTATTTGGGGTCATAAAAACTTCAAGATTGAATAAAAGGTGAAAAAAGAAAAAGAGTAGCTGGAAGAGAAAGAACTAAAGTAAACACCGATAACGAGTATTACTTTGTGTACCGTTGCTCAGTAGGCCCGAGGTGAAACTCTGGGTGGGATAAAGTCCGGCGGAGAGGGTTGGCGGCACTGTGGTTGGCCCGGCACGTTGGAACGCCTGACTGAAGTTAGGTCTGTACATGGCTGTTGGCGCTCCTGTACTCGCCACTCCATTTACTGCCGATGAACTAACTATCGTTGCTTGGCTGAAAAAATTTATTATTTTTTTCACGACACATCCATGATTTCGATATTTTCAAAGTTTTACTTTTCAGGCCCTAGGGAGTAAGCAGTGACGTCAGAGGTGAATAATGCCAATTAAGAAGTGATCAGCTGATCGCCTTTACGTATTCGACATTTTTGGATAGTCTAAATTTCCGTATATGTCAATAATTAAATAAATGTTTAAAAAATTTCATAATTTCATGAAATATAAAATTTAATTTTTTTTAATTTTCAAAAATTATAACAGTTAAAAACGTTTCATAATTTTTTTAATTTTATCAATTTCTTAAAATTTTAAATGTCTAGGTTTTCAAAATACTTGAAGTTCAAAATTTAAAAAAAATGGCAAGTTAAATAATTTCGCAATGTTTTTAAATTGTATGCATTTTTTTAATTTCATAATTTTCAAAATTTCGAAAAAAAAATAAAATGTGAATATTTAAACTTACATCAACAATTTCTAAAAATATTTTTAATATTTTAAGTTTTAACATTTCTAATTGTGAATTTAATTTAATGAAATAATTTTTAGACTAAAAACGGTGTCAAACAAATTTTTTTTATCATAAATCTTTCAACAAATTCATAAATTTTGTAGAAATTGTTGATTTAAAAATTTCATTAACTTCAAAAAATTTCAATTGTTAATTTAATATTTTGACTCAATTTTTCACTCAAAAAGTTCAAAAAAATTACAAAAATTTTGAAAAAATTATAAAATACCTAAAATATAAAAACTTCAGAATTTTTGAAAATATAAAATCTTGAATTTTTGAAATTTTAAAAATGTTTTAATTTTTAAATTTTTAAAATTTTTAAAAATAAAATTTTAAAACTGCATAAATTTTCGAAATGTGTGGTTTCAAAATTTGCAATTCTAAATTTAATTTTTTGATTTAACTTTTTTACTCGAAAACTTGTTAGAAATGAAAAACTTCTTAGAAATGAATAATTTAATCAATTTAAAAAATTGTATAAGATAAAAATGTCGCCAATTTTTAAAATTTGTTGAATTTAAATTTTTATAAATTTCCTACCACTTTTCTTCTTCTTTCCTAGAATTTCAAATTTTCATAAGCTTTAAAAATGTTAAAAATTTAAACATTTTTTTAAGTGCTTTTAGTTTAAAATTGTTCAATTGTTAATTTACTTTATCAAATTAATTTTTGGAATCAAGAAGCTGTCAAATACTTTAAAAATTTCATAAATATTAAAAATTTTATAAATTTTAAACAAATTTTTTTTAACTTTCAAAAATTATAAGAATTAAAAACAGTTCATACATTTTTTAAATTTTATAAATTTCATAAACTTTCAAATGTCTATAAGTTTTCAAAATGCTTTAAGTTTCCAAATTTTTAATTATTAACTTACTTTTTTGACTATATTTTTTTTTATTTAGCAAGTTGCAGCAAATACGAAACTTCATAAACTTAAAAAAATGGCAAGTTAAATAATTTTGTAATGATTTTAAATTTAATGCATTTTTTTTAATTTCATAAATTTTCATAAATTTTCCAAATTTCCAAAAAAAATATATGAATATTTAGAGTTAAATTAACAATTTGTACAAATATCTATAATATTTTAAGTTCTGAAATTTCTAATTGTAATTTAATTTAGTTAATAATTTTTTTAAATAAAAAAATTGTAAAAAAAATTTTTTAATCATAAATCTGTCAACAAATTCATAAATTTTGTAGAAATTGTTGAATTAAGAATTTCATTAACTTCAACAATTTCGAAATGTTTCAAGTTTCAAAATTTTTAATTTTTAATTTAATATTTTGACTCATATTTTCACTCAATAAGTTGAAAAAATTATAAAATATCTAAAATAGCAAAACTTGACAATTTTTCAAAATCTTTAAAATTTAACAATTTTAAGATGGTAAGTTAATTTTATGAACCATTTTTTGACTCAAAAGTTGTCACAAATTTCATAAAAATGGAAAATTTTTGAACTTTTAAATATTTTTTAATTTTTAAAAATTTTCAAAAATATAATTTTAAAACTGCATAAATTTTCAAAATGTGTGATTTCAAAATTTGAAATTCTAAATTTAAAAAAATTGTAAAAGATAAAGATTTCGTCAATTTTTAAAATTTGTTAAATTAAAAAATTTTTTAATTTCCTACAATTTTTTTCTTATTTCCTAGAATTTCAAATTTTCATAAGCTTAGAAAGTTGTAAGAAATGCGAAATTTCATGAACTTAAAAAATGGCAAGTTAAATAATTTCGTAATATTTTTAAATTTTATGAATTTTTTTTAATTTCATAAATTTCCAAAATTTCGAAAAAAAGAAAATATGAATCTTTAGACTTACATTAACAATTTTTACAATTATTTATAATATTTTAAGTTCTAAAATTTCTAGTTGTTAATTTAAATTAATAAATTAATTTTTGGACTAAAAAAGTTGTAAAAAAAAAATTTTTATCATAAATCTTTCAACAAAATCATCAATTTTGTAGAAATTGTTGAATTAAAAATTTAATTAACTTCAAAAGTTTTTAATTGTTAATTTAATATTTCGACCCAATTTTCACTCAACAAGTTGAAAAAATTATAAAATATCTAAAATAGAAAAACTTGACAATTTTTCAAAATCTTGAAAATTTTACAATTTCAGGTTGGTAAGTTAATTTTACCAACCATTTTTTGACTCAAAAAATGTCAAAAATTTCATAAAAATGGAAAATTGTTAAAATTTTTTAAATTTTCAAAAATAATATTTTTACATTTTCAAAGATAATATTTTAAAACTGCATAAATTTTCAAAATGTGTGGTTTCAAAATTTTCAGTTCTAAATTTAAGTTTTGGTTTTAAATTTTTAACTCAAAAAGTTGTTAGAAATGAGTAATTTCAGAAAAGTTTAAAAATTGTATAAGATAAAAATTTTGTCTTATATTTGTCCAATTTGTTGAATTTAAATTTTTTTTTAATTTTCTATAATTTTTTTTCTTATTTCTTAGAATTTTAAATTTACATAAGCTTAAAAATGTTAAAATTTCAACATTTTTTTAAGTATTGGAGGTTTAAAATTGTTCAATTATTAATTTACTTTGTCAAATTAATTTTTGGACTCAAGAAGCGGTCACACAATTAAAAAAATTGCATAAATTTTCAAGATTTCATAAATACAAAAAAAAAAATTTGAATTGAAAATTTCCCAAATTGTCAAAACTTAATAAAGCTTAAAAATTAAAAAAATTTGCAATTGTTAATTTAATTCTTGAACTTAAATGATTCACTCAAAAAATTGTCAGAAATGAAAAGTTAAAAAACTTTGTAAAATAAAAAATGAATGTAAAATTGTATCAAATTTCATACAGTTTTACAATTTCATAAATTTTCATAAGTTTTAAAAATTTCAAAAATATTTAAAATGCTTAAAGTTTTGAATTGTTCAATTGTTAATTCACCTTTTTTAAATAATTTTGGAACTTATGACGGTGTTAAACAATTTATAACATATATGAAATATTTTGACTTACTTTTTTAAATAAAAAAATTGAAAATTTTTATAAAATTCTAAAATTTTTGAAATATTAAATTTTATTTTCCGATCTAATTTCTCGACTCGAAATTTGTCAAAACTTACAAAAAATTTAATAAAATCGTAAAATTCATGAAATTTTAAAAATATTTTAATTTTCAAAATACGCCATTTTAAATATAATTTTTCGGCTCAATTTGTTGACTCGAAAAGTTAAAAATAGTAGCAGCCCGATTTCTCGGAAAATGATGAAATGCTAAGTAGATAAAATTTTCAAATAGAGATAGTACATTCTCACGAATAATCTTAAAAGCTATTTATTACAAGAAAATGTCAGATGCGGTATCGAAATCTGAAGGGTCTCAGAACTTTTTTTCACCTTTGATCTCTGTCCGCTAGATAATATTTCTTGGGCCACATTAGTAGCTGAGAAAAATAGACCAAAAAAAATTTGTTTTAGATTTCAAGAGTTTGCACATCCGTAGAATCATTTTCTTCTAATTCTCAACCAAACAGTTGAATTTTCAACTAAAAACGGTTCATTTACAATCATAAAATAATTTGCAACCAAAAAGATTTATTTGCAAACAAGAAGATTAATTTTCTACAAAAAAAAATTTTTTCAGCAAAATATTGACGTCAGTTTAAATAGTTGAAGTTTTTTTTACTAAAAAGGATAAATTTTTAACAAAATAGTAGAATTTTTAACTAAAAGAGAAAATGCGTTGAAAAATAGAAAAAGGGTGAAAATGTGGGGTAAGAAAGGCGCTAGAAAAAAGCGTTTAATATTTTTTTGAACGGCCGGAAATATCGGCGTTTGATTATGGGTTATAAAAAGGTGTTACAAACCTCATGAGACTTTTATTGTCGGTAGGCGTGAGTAATTTGGATGCAGGTGCAAGCGACAGTGGCGTCGAGGTGAGATTGCTGTTCGGCAAGTTGGCCAAACTGGTTAAAGGCGCCAGGGAGTTCAGCGACGTTGGGGGGGTGTCTTCCCGTTTTCCCGGAAGTGACTTTACCGGTGTACTTGAAAAATGTTCCAGACTAGCGCGCACATCCGTTTGCTAGAAAAGAAAATAAACTTCTTTTATCTCTAGTCCGCTGAAAGTTACATACCTCTTTTTATTTAGAGAAATGGCCCCTTAAGAGAATTACGTCATTTCCTATTTTGGAATTGGAAAACATTTACCACATTTTTAACTAGTAGTTACGTTTTTTTTAAACAACAAAACCAATGGAGTTCATTTAAGAGGCTTCAATTTTAATCTAAAAAAAAAATAATAATTTTCTGCAATTTCCTTTGTCTTACCTTATAGTCTATGCATACTTCAGGGAAATGATTTAAAAATATATACTCTCTGATAAATTAAAGTCTGAAATCTTGGTTTTAAAATGAGACCAAAAACGGGAAAAAATACTTACTGGTTCACGAATTATCATAAGAAAGGTGGAAGAGTGCACAATACGAAAATCGGTTGGTCATGCGAGAGTCAAGCATGGTAAAATAGTGCTCGACTGCAGCTCGACCAACCGATTTTCGTTTTGTGCATGATTACACATTTTTTCTGATAATTTTGTATTAAATAGTGGATTTTTCAACCTACAAACACGAACTTCAACAAAAAGTCGAATTTTCAAAGAAAAAAATAATTAACTTTAATCACTGGCAGAATAATTTTCTAGAAAACAGTTGAATTTCAAAACCAGAAATGTGAATTGTCAACAAAAAAGTTAATATTTAACCAATCAGTTGAATTTTTGACCAAATAGTTAAATTATCAGTTAAAAAAATTAATTAACTTTTAACAGAAAAGAAAAGGGATTTTCCAAAAAATACTTGAATCTTAATTCAAAACAGATTAAATTAAAAAAAAAAAGAGTTGTATTTCTAAGGAAAAATGTGAAGTTTCTAAGACGGGGATAAATTTTCAAACAAAAGATAAATGATAAACGAAGTAGTTGAATGTTCAAGAAGAAAAATTTGTTTGCTAAAAAAGAACAAAATGTTAGTCAAATTATTGAAGTTTCAAGCCAAAAAGACGAGCTTTCTACAAAGGAGTTGAATTTGTTCAAATAAACTATTGTTCAAGAAAACAGTTGACTTTTTAAACTAAAATTTTTTTTTAACAAAATAGGGGAATTTTGAACTAAAAAATCAAAATTTGTAACGAAACAATTCATTTTTTTTACCAAGTACTGAATTTTTCTACCTACAAAGATGAACATTAAACGAAATGGTAAAATTTTTAATGAAAAGAAAATACTTAAAATAAAAAAAGGTATTTTCAATAGAAGATTTGAAAGTTAAAAAAAAAATTATACACTTTTATTGGAAAAGGACAAATTTGTAAATAAATAATTAAATTTTCTACCAAAAAGTTGAATTTTCAACTAAAATTATAAATATTCAACAATAACAAAAATGATAAATTTTTTACAAAGTGTTTCAATTTTCAACAAAAAATTATCAATTTTTAACGAATGATGTAATATCAGATATTTAAAAAAAAAACATTTGAATTTATAATCAAAAAAAGTTTAGTTCCACGAAAAAAATTCGATTTTTCAATTCCAAAATTCATTTACAACAAAATAAAAAAAATATTTATTTATTCCAAACAAAAAAAGGGAAGCTCCTACCAAAGAGACAAATTTTCTGTCCAAATATACGAATGTTCAACAAAACAGTTCAATTATCGGACAAGAGGATGAATTTTTAAGAAACTACTTAAATTTTCAAACAAATAATTAAATAATTAGAATTTCTTGATCTCGCTATTCTACTAAATGTGAACTCTTGGTTAAAAATTAAACCGGATTGTTAAACATTCGACTTTTCGTTTAAAACTTTAACTCTTTCTGCAGAAATTTCACTTTAGTTAATTAAAAATGAAACTCTATAGTTAAAATAATTATATTTCGATTGAAAATGAACTTTTTGTTGAAAATTCAACTATTCAAAAAAATATATTTTCAGCGCCTTGATCTAGTCAAAAATGTAACTGTCAGTGCTTGAAGTTAATTCTATCTCGATCGGAAATGCGAACATTTTTTTGAAAGTACGTCTTTATAGGCAGAAAAATCAACTATTTAGTTCAAAATTATCATAAAAACTGTGGAAGCATGCACAAAACGAAAATCGGTTGGTCATGCAGGAGTCGAGCAGTCTTTTCCCATGCTCGTCTCATGCATGACTAACCGATTTTCGTATTATGCACGCTTCCACATTTTTTATCATAATTCGCGAACCAATAAGTATTTTATTGCGTTCTTGGTCTCATTTTAAAAAGGAGATTTCAAGCTTTAATTTAGCAGAGTTTAAATGTTTTTTATTTATTCACTTAAAGCACGCAGAGAGTGGAAGTTACGAAAAAGGAATATCTAAAAATTTCGTATCGTAAAACAAAAAATTAAGCTTCCTAAATAAAAATATAACTACTCCATTGAGCCTACGTATTTTAATAAATAATTATTTAAAGTCACTTCAATTTTATGATAAAAAATTATATCAGACTGTCCATGTGACTCTTCTTTCTTAGAATTGTAGCCGCAGCTCTGAAAAAATAAATAACTGTGGTAGCGGAAATTTCATGCTGACACACTCTGAGTGATAGTGACTAAATTACCAAAACACGAAACACAAAACTAAAACGAGTTGCTCGAATACTCTCCACATGCAGACCTCTTTTTGCTTCGAAAATGATAGGTTTATCGCTTTTCATTTTTACACGCGTCGCTCTAGTTTGCTTGTCCTTTCGACTTCCGAGACGATCCAAACCTAATGAATGAACTCACTTGTTTCTGGGTCGAAAGATAAAGCAAGTAGAATTTTAATTCTCTGGTGGGTCTTTTTCACCCCCAAGTTCAAGGAAATTCTTTTTTTACATTTTTATATTGATAAATCCCTCTTTTTATTCATTAATTTCAGTTTTCGAGAAGATTGTAAAAAATATCAACAAAAATATCGAAGAGTGAATAACCGGAATCGTTACACAAACGTATCGATTCTTATCAGACTGATAAGCCCCAAAGGTGAACGAACGTGTTTAACCTGAGACGATGAATATTGGATTATTAGCACCAGAAAGAAAGTCTCGTGATTGGGATTTATTTTGATAAGAATTAGTAGGACGTCATTGAACATTTCACAATTTGAAGGAAAACTCAATAATTCTAGAATTTCTGAACCGAATTAGATTAATATTTATCGATGAATTGATAGCTGGATAAGTTGAAGTTTGGGAAAATTAATTTTTGAGAAAATTGTCTATAAACTGCTTTGTGTAAACTTAATTTTCTTAGTTACGGATCCATCTCTTTAGTTGAAAATCTAACTATTTTTTTTTTTTAGAAATTCGTTTTATTTTTGTTAAAATTTAATTTTTCAAACCAAGAATTTAAATATTCCGTTTTCGTTGGAAATTCATAATCAATAGTTTCATCTTCCAGATTTAAAATTCAACTCTTTTGGTAGAAATTATATTTTTAGGCTAAAAATGTTAATCTTGGATTAAGAATTAATTTTTTTCGGCTTAGAATTCAATAATATTTTGATAAAAATTAGTTTTTTTTTTGGTAAACATTTAATTTCTTTTAGTTTATAATACAACTATTTGACAATAAATTCACTTTTAGTTAAAAACTTACATTTTTTCTTAAAAATTAATGTTTTTTATCTCTAAGAGTCAAAATTTTTTTTGAAATTTTTTTTTTTTCTTGACTGAAAAACCTTTCTTGGTGAAAAATTCGTTTTTTCTTTGGTTGAACTCTAATTTTTGTACATAAAAATTTAAATATTACATTTTTGGTGTAAAATTTATTATTTTTAATTCAAAATTGAACTATTTGCTGAAAACTAATTTATTTCTTAGAAAATTATTCTCTTTTGGTTCAAAATTTAATTATTTTGTTGGAAAGATAAAAATTATGTAAAAAATACAACAAAAAACTCTTTTTTTTTTAATTCGAATTTTTAGTTGAAAATTCGTCTTTTTGGGGATAAAAATTATTTTTTTCGCTAAAAAATCATATTTTTGAGTTGAAAGTTTAACAATTTCGTTGGAATTCCATTTGGTAAAAAAATTATAGTATTCGTTGAAAACTTTAATGTTTTCTTGAAATTTCTTTTTGTATTTGTAGTTTTGTAGTTGAATTTTCAATTAAAAAATCAAAATTTGTAAGGACAAAATTCATTTTTTAACCAAGTACTGAATTTTTCTATATAAAAAGATGAATATTAAACGAAATGGTAAAATTTTTGAAAGAAAAGAAAATACTTATTATGAAAAAAAGGTATTTTCAATAAAAGATTAAAAATTTAAACAAAAATTATACACTTTTTATTGGAAACGGACAAATTTGTAAACAAATAATTAAATTTGCTACCAAAAAGTTGAATTTTCAACTAAAATTATGAATCTTCAACAATAACAAAAGAGAATTTTTTACAAATGTAATATCAGATATTTTAAAGAAAAACATTTGAATTTATAATAAAAAATTGTACAGTTTCACGAAAAAATTCGATTTTTCAATTCAAGAATTCATTTACGACAACAAAATACAAAAATAATTTATTTATTCCAAACAAAAAAAGGAGAATTTCCTACCAAACAGACAAATTTTCTGTCCAAATATACGAATATTGAACAAAACAGTTAAATTATCGGCGAGAAAGATGAATTTTTAACAAAATACTTAAATTTTCAAACAAATAATTAAATAATTAAAATTTCTTTATCTTGCTATTCTACCAAATTGGAACTCTTGATTGAAAATTAAACCGTTTTGTTAAACATTCGACTTTTTGTTTAAACTATCCAGTCAAAAATATAACTGTCAGTTGTTGAAGTTGATTCTATCTCGATCGGAAATGCGAACATTTTGTTGAAAGTCGTCTTTACAGGTTGAAAAATCAACTATTTGGTTCAGAATTATCATAAAAAATGTGGAAGTATGCACAAAACGAAAATCGGTTCGTCATGCGGGAGTCGAGCAGATTTTTCCCATGCTCGACTCATGCATGACTAACCGATTGTCGTCTTGAGCACGCTTCTCGATTTGTTATGATAATTCGTGAACCATCAAGTACTTTATTGCGTTCTTGGTCTCATTTTAAAAAGGAGATTTCGAACTTTAATTTAGCGGAGTTTAAATGTTTTTTATTTATTCACTTAAAGCACGCACAGAGTGGAAGTTACGAAAAAGGAATATCTAGAAATGTCGTATTGTAAAATTAAAAATTAAGCTTTCTTTTTCTTTTTAATGGATGTTCGAAAAGCTGACGTTTAGGATAAGCTAATTTTTGAATAAGTTCAGATGGAAGTTTTGAATAAACCGAATTATAAAATTTCCTTTCTGATCAGAATGAAATGTAGAAGTCCTTAATCAAAAAATAAATAACCTGGTGAAAGTGGGCAGGATCATACACCTGTTTATGGAGGACCCTGAGGTTCTTCTTCCTCATTTCGTCGCTTCTCCTTGCTAAACACAAGTCACTTATCACCGATCGATGATCGATCACCCGGGATCGATAGGATCGCTCGCGGCGGGTGGATGACTCCGAGTAAGATCATCACCGATGACCGGCGCGCGACATGGTTCGATATAAACAACCGAGATTCCGTTTCAACTTTTTCCAGTCAAGCGCGTGCTCTCTCTCGCTTTCGTCTCGTGTAGACAATTATCGAGGGAAAAGAATTTGTGGTGGGAGTAGAATGAGGGATGAAGAAGAACGAGAGGAACCAGAAAAAGAAGAATCAGAAAGAGAAGAATCAGAAAAAGAAGAAGATGAGAGAAGAAAAGGATAAGAGAGAGATTAAGTGATAAACAATAGAAGGTAAGAGTTAGAGGAAAGTATCCAACTGAAAATGATGGTCAAGAATAATAAAAGGGGGAATTGAGCAAGTGGAGTTCAGAAAGAGAGAAAAGGGAAGTGGAGAAACTAAAGATCCAGATGTTCTGTCGTTTAACGTCGACGCGTGAGTAAGTTCGTGGAGAATTCAGAAAAGGGTGAGCCAGCAGGAGGTGGTGGAGAAAGAGAAAAAGAGGGACAAAGAGAATAGGAGGGACAAAGAGAATAGGAGGGACAAAGAGAAAAGGGGAAGAAGGGCAGGAGGGAGGAGGTGGAGTTGGTTGGGACGAGGAGGTGAGGAGGTGAGGAGGTAGATGAGATGAGACGGTGGAGGAGGTGAGGAGGTGGAGGAGGTTAAAATCTTGTAGCGGATGTAGGGAGGTGTTTTTATGAAAGGCGAGCAGTGTGCGTTGACGTCAATTATATAGGTGCCAGGGCAGATAGTTGGCTACGGACTGCGAGATCTCCTTAATGGGTTAGGTTTAGGTCGCGAGGGGTTATCGCTTCTAGCAGGGATTTTCAGAGCAGATAGTCACGATCGCTAAGGAGGAGAGAGGGGAAGAAAAAAATACTCCGCGTGCGCGGACTCTCTGTTAAGGCGATGTTCACATCTGGCGACAAAGAGAAAAAGGTGACGAGAAAAGAAGACAAAGGATGTAGGAACAATGTAGGAAAAACTTCATTATTGTCGCCTTGTGGATATTTATAATCGGGAATTCTAGATGAGTAAACTAACGGATTTCAGGATGGGTGATACTTTTGGGTAAAAGTGCCTACATTCTTTTTTTGAATTTCCAAAAAAAAATTGGGCAATTTTCTGGTTTAATTGCAGGCTTTGGACTAACACCATTATTGAAGTTCGAACAAAACATATAATGGTAGACTTTTCAAAAACGAAAAAAATAGCTAGTAACCACGAAGTTTTAAAAAAAAAGTTTTAAAAATTAGTTACAAAACTCATTTTCAAATAAAGAAATGTATTAAAAAAAAACATTTTTTATTAACAAAATAGTTGCATGTTTAAGAAAATAGTAGAAGTTTTTACCAAATGAGATAAATTTCGATCAAAAATATAATGGTACACTTTTCAATCAAAAAAACTAACTTTTAAACAAGAAAAATCAAAACAAATTTTCAACGAAAAATAAAATAGTTAATATTTTCATTTAAAAAACTACTTTTTAACAAAATCGTAAAATTTTCAACCAGAGATGAATGTTTATATAAAGAAATGGATTTTAAAACAAAAAATTAACTTTTAACACAGCAATTAAACTTTCTACGAAGTAGTTGCATTTTTGACCAAAAAAGATTACTTGTTAACAAAACAGTTCAATTATTAACAAAATAATTAAATTTTCCACAAAATAGTAGAATTTTTAATCAAACCAGATAAATTTTAAACAAAAAATTAAAAGATGGATTGCAAAAAAAAACTGACTTTTAATTGGGAAGTTAGAAAAAATAAAGAAAAATATATCAATTTTCATCCAAAAATGGAATAGTTACATTACCAGTTTAAAAAAAAATTATTTTATTCTAAAACTTAAATATTAAAAAAATTATAATCTAACAAAAAAAAAAGAATTTCGAAGAGAATAATTACATTTCCAAAAAACAGTTTCATTTTTAATAAAATAGTTTATGTTTACCTGTTTTATTTTAATTTATGGCTAATTCCTGGTTGGCAGCACTCTAAACCTAAAACTCCAAACCTAAGGCTCTAAAGCTAACACTTTAAACCTAACACTCTAAACCTAACATCCTAAACCTAAAAATCCAAACCTAACACTCTAAGCCTAAAACCCTAAAGTCTAAACCTAAGACTCTAAATTTAACACTCTAAACTTAACATTTTCAAATTAACAATCATAATCTAAAACTTTAAACCTAACACTCTTAACCTAAAACTCTTAAACTAAAACTCTAAACCTAAAACTCTAAAACTAAAACTCCAAACCTAAGACTCTAAACCTAAGGCTCTAAACCTAAGACTCTAAATTGAACACCCTAAACCTAACACTCTAAACCTAAGACTCTAAATCTAAAAATCTAAACCAAGAATTTTAAACTTAACACTCTAAACCTAACACTTTAAACCTAACACTTTAAACCTAACACTCTAAACCTGGCACTCTAAACTTAAGACTCTAAATCTAACACTCTAAACCTACAATTTTCAACTAAACACTTTAAACCTAACACTCTTAACCTAAAACTGTTCAACTAAAACTCTAAACCTAAGGCTCTAAATTGAACACTCTACACCTAGAACTCTGGACATAACACTCTAAACCTAAAACTCTAAACCTAAGACTCTAAACCTGACACTTTAAGCCTAAAACTCTAAATCTAACACTCTAAACCTAAAATTTTAAACTTAACACTCTAAACCTAAAACCCTAAACTAAGACTCTAAAGTCTAAACCTAAGGCTCTAAATTTAACACTCTAAACTTAACATTTTTAACCTATCACTCTAAACCTAACACTCTAAACCTAAAATTTTAAACTTAACACTTTAAACCTAACACTTTAAACCTAAAATTCTAAACCTAAATTCCAAACCTAAGATTCTAAAACCAACACTCTAAGCCTAAAACCCTAAATCTAAGACTCTAAAGCCTAAACCTAAGAATCTAAATTTAACACTCTAAATCTGACACTCTAAACCTAAGACTAAATATCTAACACTCTAAACCTAGAACTCTGAACATAACACTCTAAACCTAAGACTCTAAACCTAACGCTCTAAACCTAAGACTCTAAATTGAACACCCGAAACCTAACACTCTAAGCCTGACACTCTAAACCTAAGACTCTAAATTTAATACTCTAAAACTAACATTTTTAACCTAACACTCTAAACCTAAGGCTCT
>JAAAKG020126353.1:0-14865 GCA_010014905.2 Druon quercuslanigerum
TTATTACATTTTTCATTAATTTATATATATGCATATATATATTTTATTAATTATTTATTAAATTAATTTAAAAAAAATTTGCGGGCACATTCTTATCGCGTGTCTCGTTATAAAAAAAGGTCGAAAGCAAATGTTTAAATCTAATTTAAGAAAACAATTTTATTATTAAAAATTGTATTGTTCCTTGTATATCTTTTCTACAAAAAATATATTTTGTTATTTTTTGTTTATTTATATCAATAATAAAAAAAATTGTAGATCTCTTTTGGGTGAACAATTTTCATCTAGTAATTTTTTTTGTATTTTGTGTATGTTTTCCAAAATTTTATTTGTCTAATTTTTTTCACTTTAAAAATAAAAACTGCTTACTATAAAAACTTAATATAAAAACGTCTTATCAACAAATAATTAATATCGAATTTGTAGATTTTTTACAGGTGAGCAATTTTTGTCCATTCATTTTTTTTCTTATGTTACATATAGTTTGACCGCAAAATGGATTTTTTAGTTTTAATAATATTTTTTCACGATTAAAACAAAAAATGTGCGTCTTATAAAAAAATGGCCTTGATAAAATTTTGCTCATATTTTTGAGACGAACAATTTTGCTTGTTAACAATTTTTTTATATCTTATGCCTACAGGATACAGACATAAACCTTAGTAAAAATCATTTTTTCTGTCTCAGGGCTTCTCGAAACGTGGAGATACGATAAAAACCGACGAATTAAAATTTTACATAAAATTAAAACAATTTCGTTAGGATGATAATGTAAAAACGTATTTTCGAGTTCCTGATACCTCGAAATTAATTATTTAGAAATATATAAAAAAATAGATTTAAAAATTGAGGTGATTACAAATTTCCTTCTATGAGGAAGAAAATAATTGGAATCAAAGAAACACTTATTTCTCGTAGACAGAACGAAATACTTTTCTTGGCTCAGGTATAAATTTGAAGAGGCTGCTAAATTTTATTTAAAAAAAGAGCGGTTAGGAAAAAAATAATATTGTTATTAAAAATTTTTAAATTATTATATTTCAATGAAAAATTATTTAAACTATTTTCCATGAAGTTTTAGCTATTTTTACGACTGTGAATTACGGCAATTTGACTGAAATTACAATACCAATTTCAGAGTTCGATAATAGTGTAAATAAATTGTAAACAGAAAATTAATTATGCGGCTTCTAAATAAGTTTCTTCTGTACAAAAAACTGAAATAGTTCTAAATTAACTTATTTTGTTAATTATAAGAAATTTAAAACTCGAAATTTTGTCTTTTTTTAGAGTTAAGCAATTTGAATTTAAATAAATATGTTTTAAAATTGAATTAAAACCTTTCCGGTGCATTTGGTCCCAGAAAAAACAAGATTGGATTTTTAATTATAAACGCTTCAGACTCTAGGCTCTTCTCAAGCCTTTTAATAAATTTTATTATTAAAAGTTTAAATAAAGATATAATGTTGATGGCGTACAAAATTATTTTTAAGTAAAACTATAAATAATGAAAGAAAAATATGTATTTCAAGCGTAGTTAGCAGCGATATATAATATAAATTACAACCATTAATCTTTATAAACAAATAATAAGGTCAAAAACTTGTTTCCTATATAAACTATACATCAGTATCATATATTATTAAAAAATCTATTAAATAATGAAAATGGTTACAAACTTAAAAGTGTTACAAAGGTTCTAATAGATACCGCTTTTTTACCGATATGGTTAGAAAAATTAGCGAAAAAAGATTTAAACTGCATTTCGTAAAAATGATTTTGAAAAAATAGAAAATTTTGTTATAAAAAGATCTTCATGATGTAATTTTAGCCCGCATAAAATTCAGAGGATGTCTTCCTTATTATAGAAAATTTTAAAAACGGTGCCAAACATAAAATAGATGCGGTTTCATGTAACTTTCAGCCTTATCATAATTTCAGATAAATACTTTAACCTAAAAAGTTTTTTTTATAAAATCAACAAAATATTTGTTGCTTTTTTCTGTATATCAACTAATTTCGTAGAGGCGATCGATTCTGCCTGATTAGAAAAAAATTGTTCCAATAATCTTAAAAATTGTGATACAAGTAATTATATTTCATTTTTTTATATACAATTTTTGGTAGTTAACCCATGTAGAAATTTCGATCGGGGTTTAGTAGGGCCTTGGATAGATTTTCCTATTTCCAATCGGGCGCTCGTCGGGAAGAATAGAGAGGCACTGACTAGTTTTGTAACGCTGTTTTAGCCAGGTCCTAGCTAGAACTTCTGAGTAGGCCCTGACAAGAGTGCCCTATTATCACCCGACGATTAGTAGGGCCAAAAAAGATAATTAAAAAATAAATAATTATTGATTACATTTTTAAATATTATATTACAAATAAAATATCTAACGCTAAGGAGTATCGACATTATGTAAATGTAAAACCTACCAACTGTTCACAGTTGTTGGCTACTTTACAAATTTTTACAAATTCAGGAAATGTATTTTTTTCTGAACATTTATATTATATCATATAATATCATAATATAATATCATAGAATATCATAAGGCACGACAGAATCATAGGGTACGAAATTCTTCACTAGAACATGACAGGGCACTCATCAGTCTTTTCTAGACGAGATATTATGATAGGGGCCCTAACTAGTTTTTTCTAGACTAGATATTGTGATAGGGACCCCATCGAAACCCATCTTCAAATAGGGATAGATAGGGAAATTTTGGCACGGGAAACTTCTTTTCTTACAAGTAGAATTAATTAACCCATTAACGAACAAAGCTATCAATTTTATAACATGAGTTTGACCGCAAAATGTATGGGTATAACGAAAAAATAAATAGATTTAAAGTACTGTTCCTTATGTTTTTGGGTGAGCTTAACTCGAATCTTCGAAAAATCGAAAATTCGAATATTTTGTCTTCAAAATTAAATATGGCGGTTTTTGCATACAAAAATAGCGAAAAATTTTTGATTTTTGATTTTCATAATTTTTTTAGGCATAAAACGCGTTAATGTCTTTAAATTTCTTTAACCATCGGTGCACAAAATTCTTAAACTTTAACAGAACATTTTTATATATGTGCTTTTTCTTCCAAAATGGCGGACAAAATGCAAAAATGTCCCAAAAACTGTTTTTTTCCATCATCTTTATTTTTCTCAAAAACTTCAAAGTTTAAAAAAAAAAGTTTCATAGATTCCATAAATTCCAAAGTTCCATCAATTTGTTTACATTTTTTAGAAAAAATTCAATAATATTCTTTGACTAATTCTAAGACATTTTTATTTTTGAAAAATGTGTGCCAGAGCCTATAGTTTTTGGGAAAGAATTGATCAAACTTCATGCGAATTCTTTTCAGCCGTTTTTAGGTAAATATTCGCATGAAGGTTGGTCAATTATTTCCCAAAATTAAAATATATCTTAGTCAAAGAATATTCTTGAATTTTTTCATATTTTTTGCAAAATTTTTTTGCAAATTTCAAATTTTTGATTTTTGGAAAAGTCAAAAATTTTTTATAAAAAATCTAAAAAAAATTGTATAGTGTTCTATAATAAATTTCAAGACATTTTTAATTATTCGAACTTTTTTTTAAACTTTGAAGTTTTTGAGAAAAATAAGGATGATGGAAAAAAAAAACAGTTTTTGAGACATTTTTGCATTTTGTCCGCCATTTTGGAAGAAAAACACATATATAAAAACTTTCTTTTCAAGTTTAAGAATTTTGTGCACCGATCGTTGAAGAAATTTTTAGATATTAACGCGTTTTATGTCTGAAAAAAAATTATAAAAATAAAAAATCAAACATTTTTCTCTATTTTTGTATTCAAAAACCGCCATATTTAATTTTGAAGTCATAATATTCGAATTTTGATCACTGATTCGAATTTAGCTCACCGAAAAACATAAAGAACAGTACTTTTGATCTATTTATTGTTTTGTTATACCCATACATTTTGCGGTCAAACTCATCTTATAAAACTGATAGCTTTGGATAGTTTTAATCTAATTTAGGAAAAAATCACAGAAAATAATTTTTTAAATTAAAATTTCCATAATTTGGTTTCGGCATAGAATACCTTGAAATACTGAGTTATCTTTTCTCTTGAGACATGCAGAATATATTTATAATTTGAATAATACTTGATTATAAATCAATGTATAAGAATCAAGAATGATTAAATCGAAAATTCTAACCAGTGAGCAACTTGGTTCTCGAGTCTAAAATGAGAAAGAGTTCCTAATTCACTGCCAACAATGGACCACTTTCGATCAAGTTCGCTGGAACTTTTGCCACAAGGAGACCTCTGAGTGTGGAAATTTAATTGGAAAAAGCTTTGGAATTACGTAAGAAAACTTCCCTGATAATTTATTACGTTGTCGCAGCGTCTGCGTCTCGGGCAGCTGGGTAATGACTTTATTAAATATTTCATCAGAGAATCCAAGATGCAGAAGGGCTGATGTAAAGCATAAAATGAAAAAAAAAAATGAGAACGAGACTTCGCTGACGTACAAATAACAGTGAAGAATTTTACGCCTTTGCCCTGGACGTCGACCGTGTTACATCTTTTTCTCGCTTCGTAATGAAACCGTTTCAGTTAACAGTCTCATTGACACAGACATGTCTTGCATATATATGTGATCAGTGTAACTGTATTCTTTTTTAGGGTGATTCGAGACTTTAAAGACAATTTAATAAGAAAAATTAGAGATGGCTCTTGTAGCAAAAGGTTATTTCTAGACACAAATGAGATATCCTCTTAAATTTCAGGTTAAGGGAATTTTCTCTTGTCAGAAAATGATCTGTTTTCAGCAGAAACCCGGGAAATGACCGATTTTTTTGAGATCGGTAAAAACCGTGCAATGACAGTGAATTTATTTCTTGACCAGGAATTTTACCAATTTTCAGAAGAAAAATTTGCCCAAGTTCGATTTCAATAGTTTTTTAAATAATTAAAGTGCAGTCTTGGAAATTTAAATAGTTAAACATTAAAAGCATATGAAGTTACAATTTTTTGATAAAAACAGTTTTATTTTATCTACTGCAATTATGAATTAATAAATTATTTTAAAAATGGACGTGCAATTTTAAGTATAAAAATCTAAAGAATAATTGTATTGACAAAACGATTCTAGATCAGTTCAAAGTTTGAGAATCTCTAGATTGTAACTGTTTTAATTCGAATGTCCTAATAAGAATTGAAAATTATACATAATTTATTTCGATAATTTTATTTTAAACTTAAAATGTTAATTATTGATCAATAAAATATTTTAAGTTCAAAATATTAGGTCTTTTTATGTTATTTTTTATATTAGATTTAATAGATAAATTTATAATTATATTATTTCTACTAATTTTTTAGCCATCAAAAATGTAAACGTGCGTTTGAAACTTTATAAACTATTTTCAACTTAAAAATCACTCCATACTAAGATAGACGCAATTAAAGGTTTGTATTAAATATAAAATACTTTTCAAGTCTAAATTATTTTATTTTGAACCTTTTTTTAAATTTTTTAATTTGGAAAAAGAATAAGTATTTAATATTTAGCAATATTGCACTTTTTATTTAACCCTTAGTTACACGGTTGGAACGCGGGATTCCACCAACTTATCTTCAAGTTTTTGTCATTTAATTTATTTTTAACGCATTCCGGTCCGATTTTTTTTTGTTTATTAGCTTTTTAGCTTTTTTGTTCATTAGAATGTATTTTTTGACATCATTGTTTATAATAATTTTTATATGATTTAATAAATTTAAAAAAATGCCTTCTTTCTAAAGAATTCATTTTTCAAAAATCTGTTCAACATAATAAACTAAAAACCCCTAGGTTTTTGGGGTCGCTGATTACGAATCTCAATTCAGAATTTGGAAATATTCAAATTCAAGATAGTGGATTCAAAATGGCAGTTCAAAATTTTTTTAAAAAATTTATGCGAGTTTAAAAGTCTATACTCAAGGTGTTTTGGGTCGCTGATTACGAATCTGAAGTCAGAATTTGGAAAAATTTAAATTCAAGATGGCGGATAAAAAAAAACCCAAGTAGAGATTTTCAAGCTCATATATCTCTTTTTTCAAAATTTAAAAATTGCCATCTTCAACTGAAAATTTTGAAATTCTTACTTCAGATTCCTAATCAGCGACCCCAAAAACCACCGAGTAAGATTTTTCAAGTAAATCCACTGAAAAAAAAATATTTGCAACAAAGGGTGAAAACGAGTGAATTGAAACCAAATATTTAAAAGAAAAAAAATTGAAACTGAATAAGGTTACAATTTTAATTGTTCGTTAAAAAAAATTTTTTAAGTGTACGTGCAATTGTTAAATTATGACGTATAAATAACGATTGAACAGTTATTATTTGTAGAAAAAATTTCAGTAATTTTTAGAGATATTTAAAATCTTTCAAAAGATTCAAAATTAATGAAAAACTTGAAATTGCTTTAAGTTATTTAAACGAAGTGTATTAACATTTTTTTCATAACTTCTCAATATATTTTTAAACTAATCGAAATTTTTCTACATTTTTTAGAAAATCCTGCAAATTAAAAAAAATCCGTACAGTCTTGCAGGTTCTTTTTTGATAACTTTTGAAATCTCTTAAAATCTTTTTAAATTTTCTGTTACAATAGTTCTTTAAAAAAAAAATAATTTTTAATTTTCCCGAGAATTTTAAGAACATGTTTTTATTCTGTTGAAGCCTTTCATAGTTGTTAAAAAGCTTTTAATTTTCTTTGTTTTGAATTTGCAAAAATCTAAATTTTGTTTTAAATTCGGCTATGCGTATTTCCACTAAATTGTTGGTACGAATAGTCGATCGGTCTGTAGGCATTCTTCGTTTAAATTATTTGAGATCGCTTCAAGTTCTAAATTTAATTTGAATCTTTTTCAAACTTCTAAATATCTCTTAAAATTACTCTATTTTTTTACAAATATTAAGCGTTCTATCGTTTTTTATAAATTAAAATATTTTTTCCTAATTTGCAGGATTATCAAAAAAATTCTTGAAAAAAATCAAATAATTTTTTTAAAAAATTCAAATTTTCAAACAATTTTTCAAAAAGATTTTAAAATAAATTTTTAAAGCTTTTTAAGGATGCTTAAACAATTAAAAATAAAAATATTTTAACTTCTACTTTAAGAACTATTGATTTAAAATATATATATTTTTCATTTTTTAATGTGTCTAAATTAAAACTACTTAAAATAATGTAATTAAACAATTTTTTGAAGATCATTGCTTGATTCTTTAATTTCGAGTATTGAAAATGTTAACGTGGATTTATATTTTTGAAATTTAATCTGAATGTTTGAAATCTATAATTTGTAAAATTTCTAAATTTTCTATTTTATCTGCATTTCATTTACCATTGTTCAATTTCAATGTGTTAGTGCTTTCTATTTTATACATGTAAATTATTGAGCTCTTGAATACACATTTTTTGAATTGAAAAACTTTTTAACTTCAATTTTAAAAGATTGAAATTCAAGAGCTCTACTTTAAATCCTTTAATTTTTGTTTGATTTTTTAAATTTCATTGACCGTAAATAATGATTGCGAACCGGGGAAAAGCCGGGAAATAACCACGAATTTTTTTTCGATTAAAACGGCCACCTCAGGTCCAGTCAAATAATTGTGTTTGAATAAAAAAGTCTTTCACATATTTTCTGTTGAACCACTTGAACATCTTTTTTACTAACAAAACATAATTTGGCTACAAGATTAGATAATGTTTGTTGTAAAAAGCTAATTTTTGTAGCAAAAAGATTGTTTTAAGACAAATAAAACTTCTTTTAACCTTAAATATAAAGGATTAATCTCTCATTTCGTGACTAATTTGAAATAAATGATATGGCACCTGGAAAATATTAATGCTGTCAGATTGAATAATTTCTTGATATTAAAGTTTTAAATATTGTATAATATTTATAATTTGTAAAAGTAAAAATGTAGAAGACAACTATCATTATTATTAATTTGTCAAAAATTTGGAAGAATATACAGAAAAGACTTATTTAACTTTAATTCCAGGATTATCGTCTAACCATTAGTATGTAACACTTTTTCTTATAAGAAAAGTGTAGAATGTTCAAATGTATGTTTTTTTTGATGATATATAACAAAATACAAATTATAATTTCATATAACATAGTTATATTGCTATTTCATACATTTTTAGTGATAAAACAATTGAAAGTCTTGTTACAGGAAAATTGTTTTACAATATTTTTTCTGGTGCCCAGATTTTCAATTTTTTATCTCATCTCTATTATATATTTTTAGCCTATTTTATAGGGAAGGTCCCAGAATTTTGGAAATTCTTAAAAAAAATGTTTAAGGGTACAAGTATGCTTTCTTTGCAGATATAATTTTAAGTCTAAAATTATTTTGTTTGGCTGGACATATTATTAAAGAAAATAAAAGTTTTAATTTAGAGAATTACAAACCGTTTAACTGAAATGTTACCGAAATTAAAATATTTTAATCATGAAATCGAACCCATCATGTGACCATTCAAGTGAGTTGCTCGAATTAGAATGAAGTTAGTCCGACCACAAATGCACTCCAAATTCGCTAATATATTAAATAGACGAGTCCTCTCCTTTTCCAATTATAATTTTATATGATGGGATCAAAATCAAACGAACGAATTAAATTTATTCGATAGAAATGATCAAATGGATTTAGATCAAGTTTTCATTCTGTCTAAAATCATTAAAAGTTCAAGTCGAAGAGTTCGTAATTTAGCTCTCTTGAGACGTAGACGCAGTCATCGATTGGGTATTAAGCCTTTGAAATTACGCTACAAATAATCTCGGAAGCCTTAAAACTGCTTTCTTTATATTTGTCTCAAGCATCAGATTAACTTTAAACTTTTTGTCTCGAAAGTTTTAATATCTTTCTCCTAGAGTGTCCTAGAGTCAGTACTTGTCTTCATATTCTATAATCCAGGATGGTAGATGAGACGTTTTTTATTTGACTTCTTTGAAACTTATAATTTAGCTGATGTCGTATTTAAAAACAAAAAGATTTCTTCAAAGAATATGATAGACAGGCAGGGACTTATTGTAAGAAGTACTTTAAGTATCTTTCAAGAACAATAATTTTGTTTACAAATCACTTTTTAGTGTGTAATTTTCAAGAGCTTTCAAAATTTTTAAGATTTTTTAAAATATTTGAAAGGGTTTTAATATTTTATGGTATTTTAAAAGATTTCAATCAATTTTGAATATTTTTTTTTTATTTTAGATATTTTTTTATATCCAATGAATTTTCAAGCGTTTTAAAAAGTTTTAAAGGATGTGAGGAGATTTTAAACGATTTTTAAATATTTTAGGATATCTTAAAAGATTTCAACACAAAATCAAGAGATTACAAGTTTTTCAAAAAATATACAAAAAGTTTGCATGATTTCAAGAGACTTGAACAAATTTAATACGGGTTTAAAGAAGTTCCTAGAACCTGGGAGAATATGAAACGATTTTATATGAACTATAAGGTCTTAGGATGCTTTTATAAGATTTGAAGTAATCTTGTAAGATTTGCGAGAATTTGAATGATTTTAAAGGATTCTAAAATCCCTCAAGGTGTTTTAATATATTTTTTATGATTTCACAAATATTCTCAGATTTATTGTAATTTCGCGTATTTTATCATATTTCAATGGATTTCAAAGAATTTATTCACAGTAATTAATTATTTAATTCAAAGAATTAATGATTTTCACAATTTTTGAAAGATTTTTTATGTTTTTTGGATATTCCAAAATTTTCTAAGGAATTTTCAATGTAGTTTATTAATTGAAAGGGATTCCAAACGATTTTAAAAATTTTGGGATACTCTTTTACAATTCTAAAGAATTTTCAAGACACTTCAAAGGTTTTATAAAATTTAGAAAATTATTAAATAATATAGAGTACTTAAAAAAAATCAAGGATTGCAAGGAATTTCAAAAGATTTCAAAGAATTTAAAATATGTAAGGATATTCCTAAATGTTTTAATGCATGTTCAAATAATTTTAGTGATTTATCGGTATATGAAAGTATTTAAAATATTTTAGAGTATTTTAAAAGATTCCAAGGCATTTTCAATAGATTAAAAAAATTTTAAGAAACAATGAAAGATTTCGTGGTTTTAAGGGATTTTTAAAGCCCTGAAAGTATTTTAATACATTTTTTTACGATTTCACGGAATATCATTAGATTTCATATAATTGTTAGGGATTTTCAACTTATTCTTAGTCTTGTTTAATTCATTATAATTCTTCGAAATTTAATAAATTTAACAAATTTTAATTGATTTTTGTAAATCTTTTTTAGTGTTTGTTTAAAGTCACCTTGAATTCTTTGGCATTTTATCAACTTCTTTTGAATTGATTTGAATTTTTTATAAAGTTATTTCAAAAGTACCGAGTCCAATTAATTTTTTCATATTTTTTATTCGCTATGTACCTGAAATTCTGAACGCTCCAATGAACGAAATAGATTTTCCCAATTTTATTTTATCTCGATATATTTCTCCCAATACAATTAAAAAACACGGAACACGCGTTTCTTTTTAAATTGGGATTTTTTGTAATATTGACTTGAATTTTAGAAAAATTGAAATTTTAATTTGAAATTTTTAAAAATGTTTTTCAATTTTCTCTTATGTATTTTGACTATGAATCTCAAAAAACACTTATTTATTCTTTTGGCGTAATCTTTCATAATTCTGAAAACTCTTCTAAATTTTATTTTTAAATCTTCAAAAATTCACGTATTGCTTTACACTATTTAAAATCTTTTAAAATTGTATAATAATGTACTATTTATGATGAAATTATATACAATATATAATACATTTTCTACAAAATAGCTGAATTTTGTTACCTAAAAATATGACTTTTTTAACAGTGAAAAGATCATTTTAAACCAAATACTTACATTTTCTACCAAGCAGATGAATTTTTAACTAAAAGACATTAATCCTTAACGAAAAATGTAATAATCGATATTAAAAATAGTTCTTTTTTACTTTTAAATAAAAAATAGTTGAATTTAACAAAAAAAGATAAATAAAAAAAAAGTTTAAATACTTAACAAAAAGTTGAATATGCACTTGTAAATATGAATTTTCCACAAAATAAAAACAATTTTCGACGAAGTAATTGAATTTTTGAACAAAAAATGAATTTTTTAACCAAGTACATTAATTTTCTAATTAGCAAGATTAATATTGTACGAAAGACATGAAGGTTAATCTAAAAAAAATCGCTTTTGAACCTAAAATTGAATTTTTTTTTCCGATGAAAACCCAATTAAAAGTAACGAAATTTCAATAAAAGAGTTACATTTTTAATCAACAAAATGAATTTTTAACAAAAAAGTATCAATTTTGTTGGAAAATATAATATTCAATATTTAAATAAAAATATTGTACTTTTAAATTACAAATATTTAAATTCGTCCAAAAATCAAACACTTTGAAAATATACATTTTCAAATCAAAAATCAATTTAACTAAGCAATTGAATTTTCTATCATTTCGACTAAGCAGGAGAAGCTTTTAACAGAATACGTACATTTAAACCAAAAAATATCTTTTTTCAGAAGAAAATGTAGTAATTGAATTAAAAAAAAAGAATTTTCAACAAAATGGTTAAATTTTCAACAAAAATTAAATGAACCACAACGTATGCACTGTTTCTATTTTAAAAACGATCAATAAAAGATTTTGTTTATTTAAACTATCAAAACTTGCAGCACCTAAATGGTTTTCAATTCACTTTTATTTTTTTTTTAATTTACCTATAATTTTTCTACATTTTTTTAAAATCTTCTGATACCCTTAAGTTACTCTGAATTCAATGGACTTTTTAGGTTGAAAATTAGTCATTTTCCTGGAAATATCCAATTAAAAAATGTAATTATTTCATTTATAAAAGTTTATATAATAAAAAAAGTTACAATTGTAGAATTTTGGTCTGTAAATATTAATAATCAGGGAAAATGAAAATATAGTCACCGAAAAATCACACCCAGAAAAAGATTTGGTTGAATGCACAAAATTTTTGTTGATTTAACCCAAGAATATGGTTATTATATGGATAACAAAATATTTGTTTGACCAAAGAAAATTTTTTGGTTAATAAAATCTGTTTGATTACACCCTATCTTTTTGTTGATACTAGAAAATATTTTGGTTGGTCTGAGTAAAACTTTTGGTAAATCCAAGCAAACATTTTGTTCGATCCAAGATAATATTTTAGTTCATTCAAATAAGTGTTTTTGCTGGCCTAAGGAAACAGTTTGGTTGATTTAATTAACACTTGTAGTTTATCTAACCATAAACGACCCAGAACAATGCACATTGTAAATGGCTTATCGTGGAATTGGTTTATATTGTGTTAATTATTTAGTAGTTCATTAAACTACTAAATGTCACAAGACTAGAAAATTCCATGACAAGCCATTTTTAATGTCAACTGTGCTGGATAATTTATTTATTTGATTCAAAAAATAGTTCTGTTTCTTTGTCATCAAAAACCTAATCACGCAATCATAGGCACGCAAAGATTCACGCATTTTTACGTATTTTTCACATATTCACTTAATCCAAATTGATTCTATTTCCAGATGACTTATTTTAATAGGTTTCGCCGAAACGCAAACATTTGTATGTTTTTTTTTCGCGATGCTACAAACTCTCGAACAACAAAACGATTCAACCAACAAATTTGATTGATTGAACTAAATGAATTTGGTCAACTGAACGAAAATTTGGTTCATTTAACAAAAATATTTTCAGAAGTCAACCAAATTCGGTCAACAAAACGATTTTGTTGAATGAAAGAAATTATTTTCCTGTTTGCAGGGAATTTTGAAACGGAAATTTTGCGCCCATCCTGTTAAATGTTAATGATATTGAGAGATTGAGAGATGGGGAAGTCCTAGTGGAGCATTAAGAAACCAAGTGTTATCAGATGGAACATAAGAGTAGGGTCCGAAGAGTTCCTTGGGAAGATGTGAATGAGGAAAGACAAAGAAAGGTAGAGTAGTTGGAGGCGAATGAGAAAAGGATATGTTGAGACTGCCACTCAGACTTGCCCTTAGGCCTCTGGTAATAAACAATCTGACTCTCACCTGCCTTTTGTGTGCCTTCCGATACTTCACTGCCTACTTTTTTTCATTCTCTACACTTGAAGAGGCAAGACAATAATGGAATGCCTCTGGCTCATCTATGGAGGTTTCAAGTACAAAACCTATGTTTTTTCTGGGGACACTGCTAATTTGCACACATCACTCTCCTTCATTCTACAAACCTCATTCATTTTTATAGCATTTTTATTTATTTTGCTTCCTCATAGAGGAAACTTTGTAATGATAACATTTTTGAAAAATTCTCCATTCATTTAATCAATTGTTCCACAGTTTTTTGTGAATACGATAACTTGAAAGCAGTTGCAGATAAATCGTTTAAATTTTTAGGACTTATTTTCACTACTAATATGTTGACATTTAATGAAGGATTCAAAAAAAATTTATTTCATTTTTTTAGCACGTACTAATATTTTAAAAATCGGTTTTTTTGTTTCAAACTTTTTTCACTAACATATTTCAAAGTTGATGCAATAATATTAAAGATACCTGGGTTTGAGATAAATCGATTGACCTATGATATTAACACATTTTAACAAAGTATATTTAAAATCGATTATTCTAGTAAAAATCTTCTCATTCTCATAATTTAAACTTTATGTGAGAATATAAAAGATGTGTTGATTCGAGACGAGTCGATTGACTTATAATATTGATACATTGTTTGGAACAGAGAGGAAACTATGAAAAATAGATTTTTATCGACAAATTTCTTTTAATAGCATAATTCAAAATTGATTCAATAATGGAAAAGAATCTTTGACCCGATGCAAATCGATTGACCTACAATATTAATACACTTTAAAAAAACATATTTAAAAACGATTATTCTAATAAAAATCTTCTTATTCTCAAAATTTAAAGTTTATGTGAGAATATAAAGGATGTGTTGATTAGAGACTAATCGATTGACTTATGATATTGATACATTGTTTGGTACAGCAAGAAAACTAGGAAAACACGATTTTTTATCGACAAATTTCTTTTAATGTCATAATTCAAAATTGAGTCAATAATGGAAAAGAATCTTTGATCCGATCCAAATCGATTGACCTATAATAATAATAAATTTCAACAAAGTATATTTAAAATCAATTATTCTAGTACAAATCTTCTCATTCTCATAATTTAAAGTTTATGTGAAAATATAAAAGATGTGTTGATTCTAAACAAATCGATTGACTTATAATATTGATATCTTGTTTGGAACAGCAAGGAAACTATGAAAAATCGATTTTTATCGACAAATTTCTTTTATTAGCATAACTCAAAATTGATTCAATAATGGAAAAAATCTTTGTTCCGATGCAAATCGATTGACCTACAATATTAATACATTTTAACAAAAGATATTTAAAATCGATTACTCTAGTAAAAATCATCTCATTCTGATAATTTAAAGTTTATGTGAAAATATAAAAGATGTGTTGATTCGAGACGAATAGATTGACTTATAATATTGATACATTGTTTGGAACAGCAAGGAAACTAGGAGAAAACGATTTTTTATCGACAAATTTCTTCTATTAGCATAACTCAAAATTGATTCAATAATGGAAAAGAATCTTTGATCCGATCCAAATCGATTGACCTATAATATTAATAAATTTTAACAAAGTATATTTAAAATCGATTATTCCAGTAAAAATCTTCTCATTCTCATAATTTAAAGTTTATGTGAAAATATAAAAGATGTATTGATTCGAGACGAATCGAT
>JAAAKG020126364.1:0-14864 GCA_010014905.2 Druon quercuslanigerum
TATATTATTTAAACCTCCATGAAATAATTTTGAATTACTGAAAATGATTGGAATCCTTGGAAATTCCTTCAATTTCTGTATTCTCTTGAAAATTCCTTGCAATGCTGGAAAATAACGTAAAATATTACAAATATTTTGAAATCTTTTTAATGTCCTTGAAATTTTGAGAAGCTGTCAAAAATATCTCAGAATCTTGTCTTATATTATTTGTTATTAATATTTATTATTATTATTATATTTTATGATATTCTTTTTATTATATTTTATATTATTATTTTTATTTATCATTTACTTATGTTTATTTATTATTATTATTATTAATAAAATGCCATGGAGTAGATTATTTATACCTCCATGAAATAATTCTGAATGACTGCAAAATGATTGGAATCCTTGGAAATTCCTTTACATTTTTTTTAATCTCTTAAAAATTTCTTGTAATACTTGGAAATACCCAAAAATATTTGAAATCCATGAAATCCCCTTGTAATTCTGGAAGATTTTTTAAAACTTCTTAAAATATTTTTTAATTACTTAAAATGATTTAAATCCTTGAAAATTTCTTGAAATATTTGTAACACTTTAAAATATCTTTGCAATGCTTGGAAATACCCTTGAATATTTGAAATTCTTTAAAATAATTTGCAAATCCTTGAAATTTTGATAAATTGTTAAATATTTCTTAGACTGTTTTAAAAAACTCGAAAAACGAAAATTTCTTGAATAGGAGTTAAAATTCCATGAAATTAAATTATGCTTCTTGAAAACCTGAAAAATTTATTGCAATAGTTTAAAAGCCTTCAAAATCCCTTAAAATCATTAAAATCCTCAGAAATTTTATAAAATCTCTTATAATACTAGCAGCTTTTTTAAAACCACATAAAGTATGGTTTAATTCATTAAAATTATTAAAACCCCAGGAATTTCCTTCAAATTTCTTGTAATCGCTGAAAAATTCATCTGTAACCTCTTAATCTTTAAAAGCTGTCAATCTTGTGAATACATTTTTTTTAAATAACGCTAGTTTCTACTAATAGATAATATAATTTATTCAAAAAAAATTTTAATAAAGAAGGTGAATTTTCTACCATAAAATATGAAGTTTTTTTAGAAGATCGTTGAATTTTCAAAAAAACAAATTCGTCTTCTATCTAGAAATATGATTAAAATTCTAAAATAAATTATGCGTTTTCTACCAAATAACAAAATTTTAACAAAAGAGTTGAACCCTCAAACATTTAGATAAGCTTTTGATAAGGAAAAATGAATTTGAAACCAAATAGTTAAATCTTCAATTTTTTTTACCTAATCACAATTTTTAGATTAAAAAGGTAATAAAAAAAACGAATTTTTAAACTGTTAAGTTAAACCAAAAAAGCAGAATTTTTAACCAAATCATCCAATTCAATGAATTTTCAATTAAAAAAGACGAATTTTTAATAATCATTAGAATTTTCAACAGAAAACGATATTTTTGACAATAAAGTCATCAAATTTTTCGTATAAAAATTTTTTTCACAGCAAACGATTTACAAACCAGTTGAAATAAACGAAGAAATATGATTTTTTGCAAAATAGTTGAATCACGAACAAAAAGGGTGAATTTTCAAGAAAAAATGTTAATTTTCTAACCAAAAAGACGAATTTTTACCAAAGAACATAATTTTTTCACCCAATAGTTGATTTTTATTCTTATGCAGAATACATTTTTAGATAAAAAAGTATTTTTAACAATTATTGAATTATTTTTCAACAATTAATAAACAAAAACTTAAAATTGTTAACCAAGGAAGTGAATCTTAAAGAAAATTAATTTTTAACAAAGTAGTTCTACTCTCAACAGAATGATTGAGTTTTCAAACAAAAAAGATGCATTTTTAACCAAATAGTTACACTTTTTAACAAAATGATAAATTTACCAACAAGAAAATTAATTTTCCGTTCTAACAAAAACGGATTCACCAAGGAGTTAAATCAACCAAAAGATAAATTATTAAGGAAATATTTCAATTTTCAACCAAAAGGAATTATTTTCAAAAAAAATTAAAGTGTAAAAAAAATTAAAGTCAAATATTAAACAAAATACGTACATTTCCAAAAAAGTATCGAATCTTGAAGCCATAAAGACAACTTATGAACAAAAAAGTTTATTTTTCAAATGACTTACTTGATCAAAATTTTTAGATTAAAAAGTTAATAAAAAAAAAGAAGTTTTAAACTGTCAAACTAAACCAAAAAAGAAGAATTTTTAACCAAATAGTTAAATTTCCAACCACAAATATGATTTTTTAAGAGAAAAGATCATTTTTGAACAAATAGTTTAATCTTTTACCAAATTGCTGAATCTTCAAGCCAAAGAGACGAATTTTCTACAAAATGATTCAATTTTCAACTAAAATTATGCATAAATTATGGCAATTTTTTAAAAAGTAGTCAAACTTTAAACCAAGTAGTTGATTTCAGAATCAAGAAATGAGAATTGAGAACAGAATAGTTGAATCCTCAATCAAAACAGATCAATTTTGAAGCGAACATTTTAATCTTCAACGAAAAATAAATAAATATCGAGTCTTGCGCCAAAAAGGCGAATCATTTAAGGTTTAACCCAAGAGATAATTTTTTCACCTAGAAGATTAATTTCTTTAAATCAAATAATTAATTTTTCAATAAGAGATGAATCTTCAAAAAAAAAATTTTTTACAAAGTAGTTCAACTTTCAACAAAGCAGTATAATTTCTTATAAAAAAACAATTTACATTTTGAATTAAATAATTAAAATTTTATTAGTCCTTTTAGACGAGGATACTTCGTAACTTAAACAGTTCACTTAATTAAATAATCATAATAACAAAAAAATATTTTTAAACTATTGTTTCCTTATTGAAAGAAATGATATATAGTTAATTGTATAAATAAGTGCACATACTGTAAGTATTATTTTTTGATGTCAACCATTTTATTATTGATAAACTTTTGAACCATGATGCTTAATGACTAAAATATTTTATTTAAATAATTACTTATAATATGCAGTATAATTTGTTATAAAAAAATTTACATTTTCTACTGAATAATTAAAATTTTCTTGGTCATTTTAGACCAGCATACTTCATAATTGAAACAGTTCACTTAATGAATAATCGTAATTAAAAAAATATATTTAAAAAAAATTGTTTCGTAAATGAAAGAAATTATATTGTACTTAATTGTAAAAATAGGTGCACATACTGTAAGTATTTTTTTTTATGTCAACCATTTTATTATTGATAACCTTTTGAATCAAGATACTTAAGGACTAAAACATTTTATTTAAATAATTACTCATAATAAGCAGTATAATTTGTTATAAAAAAATTACATTTTTAATTGAATAATAAAAATTTTCTTAGTCATTTTAAACTAGGAGACTTTACAATTGAAACAGTTTACTTAATAAATAATCATAATTTAAAAAAATATTTAAAAAAAATTGTTTCATAAATGAAAGAAATTATATTACAGTTAATTTTAAAAATAGCTGCAGGTATAATTATACTATTTTGATGTTAACCATTTTATTATTGACAAACTTTTAAAACAAGATACTCAAGGACGGAAACATTTTATTTAAATAATTACTCATAATAAGCAGTATAATTTGTTATAAAAAAATTACATTTTTAATTGAATAATAAAAATTTTCTTAGTCATTTTAAACTAGGAGACTTTACAATTGAAACAGTTTACTTAATAAATAATCATAATTTAAAAAAATATTTAAAAAAAATTGTTTCATAAATGAAAGAAATTATATTACAGTTAATTTTAAAAATAGCTGCAGGTATAATTATACTATTTTGATGTTAACCATTTTATTATTGACAAACTTTTAAAACAAGATACTCAAGGACGGAAACATTTTATTTAAATAATTACTCATAATAAGCAGTATAATTTGTTATAAAAAAAACAATTTACATTTTCAATTAAATAGTTAAAATTTTCTTATTCATTTTAGACCAGGATACTTCATAACTGAAACAGTTCACTTAAAAAAATAATCATAATAACAAAAAAATATATTTTTTTAAATTGTTCCCTGAATGAAAGAAATTATATTGTAGTTAATTGTAATAATAAGTGCACATACTGTAAGTATTCTTTTTTTATGTCAACCATTTTATTATTGATAAACTTTTGAACCAAGATACTTAATGACTGAAACTTTTTATTTATATAATTACTCAAAATAAGTAGTTTAATTTGTTATAAAAAAGCAATTTACATTTTCAATTAAATAATTAAAATTTTCTCAGTCATTTTAAACTAGGATACTTCATAACTAAAACAGTTCACTTAAATAAATAATCATGATAACAAAAAAATATTTTTTTAAAAATTGTTTCCTAAATTAAAGAAATTATATTGTAGTTAATTTTAAAAATAGGTGCACATATTGTAAGTATTTGTTTTTTGATGTCAACAATTTTATTATTGATAACCTTTTGAACCAAGATGCTTACTGACTAAAACTTTTTATTTAAATAATTACTTATAATATGCAGTATAATTTGTTACAAAAAAATTTACATTTTCTACTGAATAATTAAAATTTTCTTAGTCATTTTAGACCAGCATACTTCATAATTGAAACAGTTCACTGAATGAATAATCGTAATTAAAAAAATATATTTAAAAAAATTGTTTCCTAAATGAAAGAAATTATATTGTAGTTAATTGTATAAATAGGTGCACATACTGTAAGTATTCTTTTTTTATGACAGCCATTTTATTATTGATAACCTTTTGAATCAAGATACTTAAGGACTGAAACATTTTATTTAAATAATTACTCATAATAAGCAGTATAATTTGTTAGAAAAAACAATTTACATTTTCAATTAAATAATTAAATATTTCTTAGTCATTTAAAACTAGGAGACTTTACAATTAAAACAGTTTACTTAATAAATAATCATAATTTTAAAATTTTTTTTTAAAAAATTGTTTCCTGAATGAAAGAAATTGTATTACAGTTCATCGTAAAGAAAGCTGTAGATATAAGTATACTTTTTTGATCTGAACGATTTGCTTATTCATAACCTTTTCAACCAAGATGCTTTATAACTAAAGCATATTATTAGAATAATTAATCATAATAACATAAAAAATGTAAAATAAAGCTAAAAACAAATATGTTTCTAGATAACAGAAATTGTATTGCAGTTAATTTTAAAAATAGCTGTACATATATAAGTATTCTTTTTTGGTTTCAGCCACTTCCTTATTCACAACCTTTTAGACCAAGATACTTCATAACTGAAACATCTTATTTAAATAATTAATTAAAATAACATGAAAAAATATAAAATAATGCTAAGAAATAAATTGTTTTATAAATAAAAAATAGTATTACAGTTAATTGTGAAAGAACCTGCAGAAAATACCTATTATTTTCTGTTATCAAAATGAATGGGTTCTTAAATAAATGAAATAGTATTGCAATTAATTTTCTAGAGAGTAGCATTAATTAGTCCGGAATTATAAAGAATCTGGGCCGGTTTACATAATTATACAAACGCATGAAGATGATGGAGTCTCGCCTCTCGACCTAGTTACTAGAATCCAAGTTACCGAACGCTGACTATTGTTTGCTTTTTCATGACTAAATTAATCATGACACATATTTCTGAGCTCCCAGCCAAAATAATAAAATGAAGCTTGTTTGAAGGGCACCGAGATAGACGGGAAAATGTATGTCGACTCTGATAACTAATGATTGCTCTTTACCGGAATAGTAGTGATATAAGAAGTTAAATGAAGCAAACATCGAGGTTCAAGTACATTCTTTATATTATGCACTTCGTCCTTCCTGATAATCAAATCCGCGATCGTAAACAGTACCATTCCCTCGACATTTTCTTCATTTATTCCACAGACTCACCTCGAATGACACGCGCTTCTCACGTGATTCTTCTGCAACTCTCGTCTTCTTATTATTTGTACAATTATATATTAAATACTTCCCTGATAGAATACAATTTCAAAAGAAAACACAACATTTCTACAACTGTAATTTTTTGTTAAAATATTTACTGTCTTGTAAAAAATGTACAAAGTTTAAGAAAAAATATAGTTACATACAAATAGCTAATTTTTTCTTGTAAAAAATAATTATACTTTATTGTAAAACCCTACAAGTTATTACAGAAAACTACAGGAGTTAATTTTGTTTAATGTTACGTAAATTATTGTAGAAAATTAAACAGCTTTATAAAAAAGTGCAAGATTTCATAAAAGTTGAAATATTAGTTTGTAATTATACAAGCTTCTACAAGAAACATTTTTTCTAAATATTACACTTTCACCAAGAAATTTTGCTATTATAATAAATCACATTAAAATTTAAGAAATGTAAATTAGATTAAAATCCAAATTAAAAAATTGATTAGGTTGTATTGGATTGGAGGTCATTTATATTTTCAGGTTTTTTTTACTATTAGTTTGCTTTTTGACCCTTACAGCATTCTTGAGTATAAGGGAGTGAGTATCGTGGAGGTGTTGCTGTTCCTGTCGGCTTAGATTTTTATTTTATTTTTTGCCTTGATAAGGGTGCTGCGTGAGTGCCGAATTATTGTTTATACAATTTTATTTTTTATTTTTCAATGTTCTTTTTTTGTGATTTGCTAATAATAAAAATAAGAAATACGAAAGAAGGGAAAAGAGAAGGAAGGGGATGTGGTTGGTTTCCTTCTCATTTTTTTTTCCTCTTTTTTATTTTGTATGAAATTTTTGTTTTTAACAAGGATTTTTTTCAGATTACAATTGGAGAATTTTCTGTTTGATTGTTGATGTCCAAATTTTTTTCAATAAATCACATTAAACTGCAGTTCAATTATTGAAAATTACAAATTAATTGATATGTATTGAACGACTCTCAATTTGTTCAAAATTAGGCGAGTTACATATTTTAACGTTAAAAATTTTAATTTTTCAATTTGAAAGCCTCAGTATTATTAAAATATCATTTCAATCTGAAATATTCAATTTTAAACTCATTCAATTTTAAAAACTATCATTAAGGTGAAACGGTAACTTCCTTCAAATAATTTCGACTAAACCACTCGCAAAATAATGAATAAATTCAAAAAAAAAATTTTGCATTCTCAAAAGTAAACCTAAACCTATGGCGGGCTTCTCTTAAAAATTAATTTAAAAAAATTTATTTTTATTAACAAAACCTTAGATTATCTAATACCGAAAATTTTTTATGCTCAAAACAGGAGAAGCCAATATTTAGTAATATTCCCGTTTGGTTTGAGATGAGCAATTATAATTCAAATATTAAAAAATAAAGAATTTTAAACTAAATTATTTGAAATAGAAATCCTTGAATCGTTTATATTTTATAATCTTAAATTTAAGATTTGAACGTTACAATTTTATTTGTTCTATTTAACACATTTTTACATTCTCATAATTTATGATTAAGAAAGTATTAGATCGATTTTTGGCACCCTTTTTTTAGGTCTTAAAAGACAGATTTTTTATGAAAGGCTATTTGTAGTACTCAGAAAGCCAAATAATTTATTTTCATGGCTCTTTTCAATAAAATGAAAATTATTAGAGTTATAGCATTTTCAAGATTTAAAAAATCAATCAAAAATAAAAATTTTAAGCCAAAAAATACGATATGAATAAAAGCCAAGAGCAGAAAAAATTTTCTTTTCGAAATCCCTGCAAGATGATCGTAACTTTGTGGATTTTTATAAAAAATCGAAAATTCAAATTTTGAATGTACAAAAAAATGAAAAATTCCATTTTGTGGTCAAACTATGCAAGATACGAAAGAAGATTAATAAACAAAAATTGTGAAGTCAAAAAATATCTACGAATCTGTTCATATTCAATTCTTGATAGGACGCGTAGTTTTTGTTCAATTTTTGAAAAATAACATTAAACATAAAAAGAAATTATTGAATTATAATGCATGAATAACAATTAATAATTATCATTTTCGAAAACATTGACACAGTTTAAGAGATATGTACAGATTTAAACAAAACATAAATTAAGTTAATACTGGAAAATATTTCGAAAAATAAAAAAATAAATTTATATTTTTATAGATTTCGAAATAAAATTGTTCAGGTTTTTAAGGATCTTTAAAGATTCTAAGAAAATAAAACAATTTTATGAAGCTTCCTGAGAAAATTAAAACTGATTTTTTATTTGGAAAAATTAGTTCAGACAATAATAATTTTTTTTTTAATTCGATTAATAAATTAAAAATGAACAGTTTTTAAATTGGAAAATATTCGAGTAAGTTTAGAACATATTTAGAAGTTTTGAAGCCGTTCTAAACTAATTTAAGATGTGAAAATACTTCAAACATTTAAAAGACAATATATATATATTTTTTTTAAATATGCCAAAATATTTCCAAAATTAAAAAAATATCTGGCAGATTTTAAGGTAATTTTTAAACTTTCAATATTAAACGAAAATTATAAGAAAATGTGTGGATAAAGATAATAAAATTAGCATTAGATTCTGGAAAATGTTTAAATAATATTTTTTAAACAAATTTTTAAGAGAAAATTTAAAAAGAATTGAAAAAAATTTTTGCTGTATAAAGTATTGCTTCTAACTTACAATAATTGATAATATCATGTAATTTTGAAAATTTAAAAACTTTATGGTTCATTCTTTAATTTATTTGTATTTATTTTAATTCTTGAACTGTACAATGTATAAAAGTTAAATATTTTAAAATTTGCAGTTTAGCGGCTTTAATTAAAAAATACTCAATCGTTTAGGTAATTGAAAATCAATGAATAAATGTTAATAAATATGTCACTAGACTAATAGTGATAATTTAAGGGTATAAAACGAATTTTCAACATAAATTATTTAAACAAATTTCATTTGTTTGTAACATTAAAAATAAATGAACCAATGTTGATAAATATTCCACTTGTTAAATCAAAATGTAAAAAAAATGAAAGAATTTCTTTTTTTGGATTTGGAATGAAATGGGAAAGCTCGTGGCCCTCTAGCATGGAAAAAATTTGCGCTGCATTTGTTAATTTTTTACATTATCGAAAATTTCCAACTAAAAATAATTGCTGGCTATCAAAATTGTCCTTGTAATAAAAAAATGTTATAAAAAAAATACTCTTTGGTGTTTTGGCGCAAAAACTTCTTTTTCTTTGACACATCGCATAAAAATATAATGGAAGCGTTTGGCTATGAATTTTTATCAATAATAAAATTAATAATCTTTATTGTTATAACCACTTTTCCTGACTATTAAAATGGCATACAATTTTGGCATTTTCATTAAAACTTGAGTCTCTTCAATATTGCATTTTGGGCGAGATTAGAAAAAAATCTGGAAAAGGGCTTAATCTTACGGAAATGTTTTTTTCGCAGAGGGGAAGTGAGGGAGAGGTGGTAAGTGGCTGTAAGGGGAAATGAGAAGTAGGGAAGTAAAGTGAGGGGAAGCTTCCCCTCCTGACAATCCCCTCTCATTTCCTCTACGTCTTCCCTTCACTTCCCCTCACTTTTCCCCATCTCCACCACTTCCCCTCACCCCCCTCAGTACCCTGCCTTTTAAAAACATCTAAAAACGTTTAAAAACGTTTGCTTATCGAGCTTGTTCACAATAATATAGATTAATAGCTGACATTTAAGATTTATAGTTTTCAATAACATTTTCATAAGGGGACTTCGATCCGTAGAAAAATAATTAGTCTGGGAAATACAAAAAATTAGCGTCGGTTTATAAAATTAACTCTATTGTTCTAAAACTAATTGTATTATTATCGCGTTTACTGAGTATCATTGATACGAATTATATGAATGATGCACATTCAACGCGACAATAATACACTTAATTTTAGAACAGATATTCAAGCATTTAGCAATAAATATATACTTATATCTAATTTTCATAACTCACAATAGAACTGTAGTTCCAACATAAATTTACATTCTGCGCGGTCTTTCTTTAGTTGCATGGACAATTATATAACCTACCCTCGAAATCACCTATTATCGTTATAATTTCAAGGCCGTATTGTCAAGACCAGATGACACTATCGGAAAACCAGAACATTAACTCACTTCCCACCCCTTCAACTTTATTTTTCGTTATCCCTAACACAATTTAAACTAAAAATCGACTTAAAATTTTTTTAAACAATAAAAACAATTATTAATTTTAGATTTTAATTTTGTTTGTCTACTGGTCTATATCAATATTATTAAAATATTGATAAATCTTGAGATTGTGAAAAAAATGTCTGTTTCTCCGCTGGGATCTGAACCCAGGACTTCGTCTCTCCGTAGCTCAGTTGGTAAGAGCATGAGACCGGAAATCTGAAGGTCCTGGGTTCAGATCCCAGCGGAGATAGAGACATTTTTTTCACAATCTTAAGATTTATCAATATTTTAATAATATTGATATAGAACAGTAGACAAACAAAATTAACATGTAAAATAATTAATTAAATATTTCCTGGTCAATAGACCTAAGATCAACAAATAAAAACAATTTTAAAAAAAGACAGGAACATAAAATTGGAATAGGCTCGGTTGCGGATCACGATAAAAAGTGAGATTTTTAGTTTAAACAAAAGTTAAAAACTTACTCCCGAGATATTGAGTATTTTTATTTTTTTTTATTATAGAGATATTGAGATATTGAGATATTAAGTTAAGATAAAATAAATTTAATGAGAAGGAGTTAACCAATTCCGAGAAATCATTCAAGAATTTTAAGGTTCGAATTTCATTAGTTTTAACAACTGTCTTTCGATAGCGATTAAAAAACTATTTTTCAGTTTTAAAAAATAATAAAAACTTTCCGCCGAGATACGGAGAGGATTAATTAGAATAAAATAATTTTTATCCAAAAAATTATTCTGTTCCGGAAAAATAAAGATATAGTGCGATTGTTTAATTTTAAGAAATATTGCTTCTGATCGCAAGACATGAAGTTAAACAAAAAAAAGACTTTATAAAAGTTTCTTTTTGTTTTGAAAATTAAGATTGCTCAAAAGTGGCAAATTGTTTTATTTGAGGTCTTTTTTTTAATATGTTATTATTTTATTGTATTCCGAAATTTTTAAGAAAAAGAAACATAGTCAGAAAACAGTTTCAAAAAGGAAAGAGGCTAGGCAATTAAAAAAAAATTAAAAAATGGGAAACGAATACACAGAGTTTGAAGATTTTGAATTACCAACATTATCATTCCTATATTGAAAGTGAGATTTTAAACAAATAATTTTAACAAAACATGTATTTGATTTTTTAAAGAAATTTTTATGTAAAAAAAAACATTTTTGGCACAATTTTTGATTATCTAGTTCTGCAATAATATCAATTTTTAACCAAAAATTGAAGTTAAACTTTTATTTTAAAAAATTATAATTTTCAACCTAAGTGAAGAGTTTTTAACTAAATTTACGAATGTTTAACTAGAATAGTTTAATTTTCAAGAACAAAAGATTCATTTTTACTAAGAAACATAAATTGACATTTAATACTTAAATGATAAAATTTTAAATTAAAACAAAATAATTTTTAACCCACCAGATTAATTTTCAACTAAAAGTGTGTAATATTTAATTAAAAAAAGTTAAATTTTCAGTTAAAAATTACTTTTTACAAAAAAATAAGTAGTTACATTTTCAGCTAAAATAAATAATAATTTTGAACAAAAAAAAACAAATTTTTAACAAAATAATTCCAAACTGAAAGATGAATTTTCAACTGCCTTGATAAATAAAAATATATAACAATATTTAACTGGAATACTCTATTTTTTATCAAAAAGAAAAATCATTCTGAAACATGAAGATTAATTAGTAAAAAAATATTATTTTCTACACCAAAAAATCGATTTTAAGCAAATATGTGGATTTTCAACGAAATAGTTAAATTTTCTATTAAAAATGACCAAAAATAAACATTAAAATCTTCAGAAGAAGGATTTATTTTTTAACCAGACTTATCAATATTGAACTGGATTAGTAAAATACTATACAAAAGAAAACAACAGAATTTTTAGCAATCTAGAAAAGATATATTTGCAACCAAATAGAGACTGATTACATTTTCTGTTAAAAATCTAATTCGTAACAAATACAAAAAACGGATTTTTAGAAAAATAGTTACATTTTTTACACGGTTGTTACATTTTTCAACTAGAGATGAATTTTCAATTAAGATGATAAATTTTCAACAACAAAAAATATTTAACAAAAGAGTTTAACATTTAACCAAGTAGTTAAATTTTTAGCTACATATAGAAAAATTCTCAAGGAAAAATGCAACCAAATTTTCTATAATAATCCACCAATATTTCTTCTTTGGAATACTGCTTCTATTTTAAAAAGAACTTGACTTACTTTCTTTATTTAAAATTGGGATCAGGGATGCTTATAAATTCCTTTTTTCTAAATCTGTTCTAAATCATCTATTCAATTAATCAACTTAAGAAAATGAAAAAAATTTCAATTTTTTTTTTATATTAAAAAAAATAATAATTATTAAATGATAAATTATTATTTAATTAGAGTATACTGAAATAATCTAATAAACCTCAAAATGTAGATAAAGTAAAAATCCCTTTTCTAAATTGAACTATATTATTAAAATAAAAAAAATTAAATTTAACTACGACCAGAAGTAAATTCCTGGGGTTTAAATTAAATTCCCGGTGATTTCTTATTTTTAAAATAGGCTTTTAATTATTTATAAATAAACAAATGTGACGAAAAAAATGGTCATTTTTTCTATTTAACGTTACCGGTGTTCGTCAATAACATGAAAATTGTTAAAATTGCATAAGTTTCTAATAGTAACATGAGTTAAAGATATTCTAATATTATAGGTATGATAAACAAAAAAATGTTGTAAACAAATTATTTGTTGCAAGAATATTTTTTTACAAATTTCCATTATTTTACGTTTTTTAAGTTATTATTTCAAAAAAGTAGATAAAAACAACATAATGTAAAATAAATTTCTTCTCGAGATTATTTATTGTTAATATTATAAACAAATTTAATAAACAAATTCATTAATTAGCCATTTTATGACAAAAAATTTTGTTTTTTTCTACGTAATTTTTTAAATTAGAAACTTTATGATCGTTTAAAAGAAATTAATTATTCGTAGAATAATCTTATGATTTTTCAAGCAAATTTATTAAACAAATCCATTATTCGAGCATTTGTCGGCAAAAAATTGAGTTGGGAACTTCATGGGAATTTCAGCAACATTCATAAATATTGAATAAATCTTATGATTTTTCAAGCAAATTTAAAAAACAAAAGCATATATAAGATATTTGTTGACAAAGAAGTTTTTTTTTCAACCTCAATCCTTTCAGGTTAATTGAGTTTCTTGTAACTTTAATTCTTTTAATAAGGCTTCAGCTTCAGGATAATGGATTTGCTTATTTTATTTTTTTTCAATATAAAATTTATCAACTAATTATGATTTTGCTGAAATTATCATGAATTTCCCAATTCAAAAGACTTTCGTAAAAGAAAGAATTTTTCCGTCGACGGATGCCCCAATAATGGTTTTTTTAATTAAAATTATTCAAAAAAGCCATGAAATGGATCATCAAAAAAACGAATTTTTCTTTTGAAAAATCCCTTATCTATGCATTTGTTTATTAAATTTGTTTAAAAAATTCATAAAACTTATGTACTATTTATGAATGTTGCTGAAATTGTCATGAAGTTCGAAACTGAAAGAATTGGCATTGAAAAAAGAGAAATTTGTTTGCCAAGAATCTCCCGAATAATGCATTTGTTTATCAAATTTGTTAAAAAATCATTAAATTATTTTCAAAAATATGAAATCTTCTAACATAAGCATAAAGTTCCTAATTTAAAAAATGTTTCTTTTGAAAAATGCCTGCCTTATGCATTTACTTATTACATTTGTTTATATTAGTAATAATAATAATCTCAAGAAGAAATTTGATTATAATAAATTGTTTTTAACAACATTTTTTGAAATATAACTTTGAAAAACGTAAAATGATGTAAAATCGTAAAAAACATTCTTTCAACAAATACTTTGTTCATAATTTTTCTTAGTTTATCATATAATATTGAAATATTTTCAACTAATGTTACTCTATCAAACTTATAATACTTATAAGATTTCAAGAATTCTCATGTTATTGACGAGCACCTGGAACGTCAATTAGAAAATAATGGAAAAAATTTTTAAAAAACTGTATTCCTTTTAAACTGAAAATTAGATTGAATCATAGAAATAGTTTTTAAAAACCCTTAAATATTTTAAACCCTTTAACATCTTTTAAAATCGCAAATATTTTAAATATTTTGATATCCCTTAATATCGTATGAATCCTTGAAATCCTTTAAAATATCTTTAAATTATTAGAATCGGTTGCAAAACATTGCACTTTTAAAGCACCCTCAAATATTTCAAATTCTTTGAAATCTTTTGATATTCCATGAAACCTTCAAAATCCTGTAAAATAAATTAAAATTATTGAAATCGATCGAAACATCCTTGTGTTTTAAAATACCCTCAAATATTTTAAATTGTTTGCAATCTTTGGATATCCTTTAAAATTATTTAAAACTTTTCAAAATTTTTGGAATCTTTAAAAATATCATAAAATCGTTAAAATCCTTTAAAATACATTCAAATGATAGAAATCGATTGAAAATCCTTGGAGTCTTAAAATACCCTTAATAATTCATAATTCTTTGAAATCCTTCAAAATGCCTTCAATTTGCAATCGATTGAAAAAAATGGAGTTTTAAGAGACCCTTAAATCTCTCAAATTCTTTGATATCTTTTGATATCCATTTAAATCTTTGAAA
>JAAAKG020126375.1:0-14864 GCA_010014905.2 Druon quercuslanigerum
AGATAAAACGTAACAAAAAGTCTCAAAAAACAATAATAATTGTTGTCCCTATAGGTTATTATATTATTAGTTATGCTTATAACTGTTGGTTAATTTTAGACTAATGAATTTAAGATTGAGTTTGTTCATAACAATTAACTTTTAGGATATGGATAACTTAAGTATATAGAATAATATCTTATTAGCCACAAGAATTTATTTTGTACCCTTTGGAGAGTTATATAATTTACATTACTGATTTTTAAATTAGACAAAACATAAAGTCACATTGCTCAAACTATACTTTTGCGCTTTAACTTTAAATTATTTAGTGCCAATGTAGATTTTTTATTTATTAAAGAATTTAATAATGCCGGACTCTTTTTCATACTCACTGACATATTTTGTCTTTACTACAAATACTAAGTATAATTTAATCAAGTGTATGAAATAAATTTGACATTTGTTTTCTATAACTAGGTTAATATGACTACAAAATCTGACTAATTGATCCAATCTACTATATTTCTTATAAATACCAAATCGCTCCTTTGTACTTATTTTATTCTATCCTAAAAAGCAATACTCTTGTTTTTATTATTTTTGCAACAAGTTTACTGATAGGAGGTTATAAACTAATTGGTTGATATATTTGTAAAAAGCTATGTTTCTTAGCTGTTTTTTAAAATATTTTATCCTACCAAGTTCTCATTTTTTTCATTACGAAGAAAATTTGCTTGCTGTTTATAGAACTGATTTTACATAGTGCTCACTGTCCAGAAATAGAAATGCTATTTATTGATTTAAATGTGTGGAAGTTTCCAATGTTTTTAAATAAAACAATGTTTTTTATTAAAACATATGGTATTAGAGTATATATATATATATATATATTATTGAGATGTATGTTGGACTTGATGTTGGGACCTAATTAGAACATAAAGCTCAATATTTGAGATTTGGAAGTTAAAGAAAAAAATTTAGGAAATTTCAGTTCATAAATAGTTTTATTACCAATATGTTTAAACCATTTAGTTTTTATACAAACAATTTTTTAAAAATGCTGGTCGTGCTGTTCTTATAAACATTCAGCTTCGATTTTTCCAATCTGGATATTTATCGAACCTGTGAGGAACCGTAAAGATAGATCTGTAAAAAATATTCCGTAATTATCAAAAATGCAAAAAAAATGTTTAATCCCGCATCTGTTCTAAAAAACGTTTAAAATGAATTGAGGCTACATCGTGACTTGGCTTTTATGTCGATTTGCATAATATTTTGTTTATTGGAAGAAAAAAGTTTTTAATTTGAACTATTTCGAAACAAAAATAAATTGGGTAACACCTGCTCAGTGTTACGACCTTAATATTTATGCTGTCATAAAAATGAAGAATAAGGATGTTGAGATTTTTATTTTTCTACAAGGCGTATTATCAGTTCGATGGAGATAATGATGGTTTGAGCAAGGAGAGAAATATTATTTTTATATTAGGTCATTATGACCTCAATATTATTGTCTTGTATTAATTCAACATCAAAGCCACTCGAAGGTTTCTAAGTATGAATAAATATTTTTTACTTTATTATCTGTAAAGTGTGCGTTTCAAGAGAATTTGCCAGATATGATATTATATGATTAAATATTTACAAACTGAATTTATGAAAACCACTCATACAAATACTAATATTTCTATTTTTAGTAACATGTTGTAATGTCTCACAGTTTCATGCCAAAATTAAAAATTATTTTAAAACCATGTTAAAGAAGATTTTTTCAAGCAACGTTTCCAATAAAATTCTTATCAGTATACTTTTCTAGTATTTTTTCGTATTCTGTTTAGTTTTTACGTAATTATTTAGTTATCTCTATTCTGCGTTTTATCAATAATTAAAGCCTTGGAACTTAACAGAGATAACGTTAAATTGAGCAGAGTAATTTTATGTAAATAGATTTTTGTTCATTTAATATTATTTCTACCGAGTCTTCAATTTAGCTTTATTCTTTTAGGCAATCAACAAATTAATTAAATTGCTCCTTTTTTTAGAATTTTGAGATGTATTTGGAAAAGAGCCCACATAATTTGGGGATTATATCTCGAAAAATGTTTTTTTCGTTCCATTCTGTTTTCATTGCTACTTCTATTTTACGTTTTAATTTGCTCCATGCTTTGAAAAGAATGGGATTTTTAGTATTTAGGTACTTTTGGTTATGTCGAAATTAGGATGGTCTAAGAAGGCATTGCAAAATTTTTTTTATTCTAGAGGGTTCGTTTCCATTTTCAGAAAAGGAAAATTTGTAATTTTTTTCGAAATTCGAATATTTACTCTTGCCACAGTCCACATCGAAATTCCATTTAATTGACATTGAGAAAGAGGAGTACCGGCGAAACAAAACCATACTAATAACTTTATTTTCCAACCCACCACCACTCACCCCGCAGCGCCATACATATGACCCAAAAATTAAAAAGAAAACATTTTAAAGTATTATTATTACTTCTTAGCAAACAATTTTTAAAAGTTTAAACAAACCTAAATTATTAAAACGTATTTTTGTTCTCCAAAAATGTAAAAAATCTTGTTTTTTGAATAAAATTCAATCCATAACCTGCATGATCAATTCAGCTAACATAGTGGATATGGGTGATCCCATATAATTTTGTTATTATATTGAAAATAAGCATTATCAATGCAAAACCTAATAGCCATATCAAAATGCTAAAGATTTAATTTTTCATAATTTTTAATTTTATTTAGTTTTTTTTTAAATTAATTTATATGCTACATTAGGATCAATATCATCGAGATGTCTAATTTTTTCAATAATTTTTAAACTGTCTTTTATTTTGTGTTGTAAAGTGCTATAAATTTCATTGAGAATTGTTTTTAAGTATTGTGATAGACTATAAAGGGGTGAACCTATTAAAAACGTGATAGGTCTGACCGGTAGATCTTTTTTCTGTAGTATTACTAAACCATAAAACAGAGGTCCCAAACCATTAATACATCTAAGACAGTTGTAAAATTTTTTCTCTATTGTCGAGCTGTCCCGCCAGTCCTTAACCATAGTGTTAAGATTACGTTGGATTTATTATTTTTAATAAAAAGTTTAGTTTCTTAAAATTTCTGTTTAAGAAGTTTCTCATTTGAATCTCAAATTTTTTTAGAAGTGAGAAATTTAAAAAACTTAAAAGATAAGTAATGTCTAAGACTATTTACAGCTTTATCATAAATTTTCAAAGATCTTTTTTTAATACCTAAAATAAAATCAATTCGAGAAAGAGTTCTTTTAGGGAATGTATAGAATAGAGAAATTTCCACCTTAAGATAGAATCTCGGTTACATTTTTTCGAATGTTCTTATTTGTTAACTTTTTAAAAAAAATTTTGGTATGAATAACAGGTAATGAAGATTGATTGCTTTCAAGAAAATCAATTTTTTAAATAGAGTTTTTAATTAGATTACCTTCATAAGCTCTTACCTAATTATACAATGTTTTAAAAAACTATATTTTCTTTAAAGAAATTGATCAAGTATTTGCTCACGCGTGGCTTATTTGTGTCTGGTGCAAATTCGCACTAGTGTGCCCTTTGTTGGTTCATTATTGAAACGCTTCCTTTTTTATTTAGTTTTACAGACTCAGGTAAGCCGCTGGGAACTTGTTTTCCCTTAAGGCCTGATGACCCACTCAGACCGGTTCCGGTTCCGTTCGGAAGATATAATATAATAATATATAATAATTAATAAAAATATATAATACTTTACTGAGAATTTTGTAAAAAATTTAACAAATAAGAAAGAACTCTTCCTATAAATTATTTTATTTTAGGTATTGAAAAAAGATCTTTGAAAATTTCTGATAAGAAAATAAATTGTCTTAGACTATTACTTACGCTATTAGATTTTGCATTGACAATGCTTAGTTTTAATATATTTGCAAAACTCACATACACAATGTTAGCTGAATTAAACATGCAGGATTTGGAAGAAGAAATTATTGAAAATCCAATCTTTAAAATTTTATTTTACTTTCGCTAGAGCTACCTGTTAATAAAAAAAAGAAACTTTCCTAATCTACAAATTATCTTTAAAAAAGGATACACTGAAAGAGATTGGTATCAAAAACTAGTTTATTCTGGAGGAACCTTAAATTATCTTTCAAATCATCATATTAATCACAAGAAAGAAAATATCTATCCTCGTAACTTTATCATAAATAATATATAAAAAAAACACTTCAGCATTTACAAAATTAAAAAAGTTTACAAACTAGCATTCGGAATAACGATACAATCATTGATTACTTAAAAATTATTCCTTAACCCATCATAAAAATTGAATAAAAATTGAATAAAAAATACAATAGCAAAATATCAAAAAACTAATTTCATTACTAAAATTAATTGCAAAGACTGTCAGATGAGTTACATTAGACAGAATCTCGGAACACCTACTAATGATGATTGGGACGTGCTTCTAGTATGCAGCCTTCTGTATCTTCCGCCCTTCCGGTCTGTCTTCTTCCGGACGGATCCGGAACCGATCTAGGTGCGCCACCAGTCCTTAGGGAAAAACCAGTTCCCAGCGGCTTACCTGGGTCTGTAAAACTAAATAAAAAAGGAAGCGTTTTAATAATTAACCAACAAAGGGCACAGTAGTGCGAATTCGCACCAGGCACAAATAAGCCACGCGTGAGCAAATATTTGTTCGCTTGCGAGTAGCCAGGTAAGTCGCTTTAAAAGTTTTAAGTGGTGCAAATTCGCACTAGTGTTTTGGTAGAAGGCGCCAAGTCCTGTTTGATGAAAAGTCGACAAACGCTGTTTCCGTACCTAAAACATCTTTGTTAAAAAGACAGAGCAAGTGTATCTTTAGAATTTGCAAAATAGTAGGCGTTGTAGGCAGCCATGTTGTCTGCAATGGTTTTAATGAGTAATTTTGATTTAAGTTTGTCTTATGAATAACCAACACCATTTTTCAACAAAACAATCTTTAAGTCATGTTTTATACCGCATCTGGGGATGTCTACCGTTGCAGCATTTGTTTCTTCACTTTAACTATTTCTGTGATCGTTAGTTGTTTGTTTCGTCTATCAGTTCGTCTCATATGTTAAATTGTTTTTTCATTCAAAGTGCAGTCCACATATACTTTTATTTTCACTAGACAATGAAACACTGCACTCTTCGTTGGTTCTTATAGTCACACTTTTGTAACGTCAACTTTGTATCCAAATGTCAATTGTGTCTTGATCCATCGGTTTGTTTCTAATTTTTTTGTTTTTCGCTAGAAGGTATATTCGGTGTGTCCTATTCTTTCCGTTGGACAATATAATACCGTGAGTAGGTCAGTTGGTTCCTATAATATAAAGAAAGACTTTAGCATAAAATCATTTTGTTTTTGGAAGGTTTATTCTGTTAGTTTATATTTTTTGTGTTTTCTGATGTTCATATTTCTCTGATGACTTGTATGTCTTTGTTGACTTCTCATTTCTCTAAGCTAAGACTTACGACTAACATTTATTGTTACATAAAGTGTTTTTAGTGTACATTTCTATGAATAATACAAACACTCATTTTCAACCTTTGATCTGTTAATGCAACTTAACGTTGCATATGTGGTTACCTGGTTCCCTGGTTTAACTTTTTCTATAATTCATTTGACATGACACAGTGTAACATGTTGGATTTATTACCAAACCCCAAGTGCGATGGGTGCGATGAGTTCTGCAATCTCGTCAAAGTAAGAAAATTGAAACTGAAGATGAAGCAAGGCATTCCAGTGATAAGCTTAAACGAACAATCGATACGGCAGTCAATATATGACTTAAATTTAAAGTAGATACATCAAGCGATGAAAGGATTGATTAAAGTTTTAATTCGGAGAAGTATGTCGGCTCACAAGTATTGCTGTATTTGTCCTACCACAAAAAATATTTCTGTCATTCCAGAAGAAGCTCGTTTGAAATCATTTATTAGGATATGTTGCTAAAGTCATTTAATTCAAAATAGATTCTATGAGGAAAACTCTTGCCTCTTAAAGTACATTTAAATCGTCAAATCTTACCGCTTCAGAGTTAAAAAAAATAATGGAGAATCTCTCTATTGAATGTTATTCTACACTTTATGATAAAATTGGAGATTTAAGTTTTTCCGAGAGACTGCTTCTTGTCTTTACGGACTCTGGGGATTCGAACAAAATTTTAGCTTCCATTCTTCAACTGGAAAACAAACAGCTTGTTTCTAAATATTTCACAGCAGTCATCAAATTATTTGAAGATGTGTTGCCTTATCGATTTGGAATAACAGCTTCCATTAGAGATGACCTTAGAAACGACCAGATAACTAAAATTCCTAAGTCTCTGTTTCAGGCTCATGAATTTTTTTATTGTGTGATGGAAAGTATGCACGCTATCAGAAAGTTGGAACAATTAGTTTTAAAGGAACTCCTATTTAGGTCAGAATAAAGTTACACTTGTAAGCTTTTCACAGTTTGCAGAAGTGACGTGTACGTGGTTGATATGTTAGGACCAAATCCTGCGAATCTGAATGATACAGAAATTTTAAAAACTGTTTTACAAGATCCGAACAGTTTGTGCAAGTTGCTGAAAGAAAACGATTATTTCCTTCTCGATCGCGGCTTTCGAGATCTGATACCTGAGTTAGAGCTAAAAAAATCAGCGCAATAATGCTTGCTTTGAAGGGCAACGTAAGCTATTTACAACCAAAAAATCCAACGAGTCTTGTTATGAAAAAAAATTCTCTGGGCAGTTGAAGCTGTTCAAGGAATACTAAAGCAAAAATACCGGCTTTTAGAGTACAAATTCGACAACAAATTTCTTCCGAATATTTGTACCTACTTCCGAATCGCATCATTCTTTAATAATCAATTCGGGAAAAGGATACAGTCTGATGCTGAATTTTCAGGCAAGACCACAGAAAGAATGAAAGTCAGCAGAGATGTTGAGAACGCTTTGCCTATTAAGGCAGAAGAAACTGGTTGGTTCCGAAAAAGACTTGTCTTTCAAAGTACCTCATCGGAAGACATCTTCAACTTTCCGGAAATGGTAGAGAGAGACTTAAAAATTCTGCTCACTCAGTGTCATACTTAGCTTGAATGATTGATGAAGATGTTCTAATAAAATTGCAATACGTTAAAGAACAATCTAATCTTTTGCAATTTCAAGCTCAATCTCGTCACAGTTCACGAAAAATGTACCGATGCTTCGTAAAATATGAGCCAAATAGAATCGGCATTTCTGGATTGTTAGAGTATGCAATAGTATACTATCTAGCCCATACAAGGTATCTGTCTAAGATTGTGAAGCCAACTGAAATTCTTAGCAACATTTTTCGGCAGGAAAGCATTTTGCCTGTAACTGAGGACGACAGTGATGAAGATTGAGGAGGTCTAACACGAAGCCCTTTTCGTTAGAGGCAAGGGAACACACAATAAGGAAGTACACCTTAACAAGGACCTGAATTCGTCTTACTAAATTTTCCATTTTTAATTTTAAAATCGAAATTGAAAGTTAGCTAGTTTTTTAGTACTCTCAAGGTTTTTGATTTTCCTAAACATATTCTACCCTTTCGATCTTTCTAAAAATTGGATATGTTATACAAGATGAATTGCAGATTCTTTTGGTAAAAAATAGTGCCAATACACCAAGAACACCCCATAAAAAATCCTAAAAAAATGAAGAAAAAGTTTTTTAATGGTTCTACTTGAGAAAACTAGTTCAACATTTTTTTTCTAATATTCTACTATTGAGACACTTACCTTATTTTTTGTGTATTGAAATTGATCCGGCCATTCTCGAGAAAAATTATTTTTGGATTTTTCTTCTAACCCACATTACTCCCATAAAAATTATTTTTTAGATATAATCTTTTGGGAAATCTGATCTAATATCAATGCCAAAATATTGTAAAAATTTTAACCAGATCCGAGAGGGGGCAGTACGTACATGTTTATCCTGCTATGCCCTTTTTAAATAAAAATAGAATTATTACAGCTTCAGATAAAAAAATTAATTTTCAACTAATATAACGCATTTTTACGCAACGAAATTAATTTTTAATCGCATTGGTGTATTTTCTACCATAAATATTACTTTTTGACTAAATAGTAGAATTTTCAACCCAAACGATGAAGTTTCTATAAAAAAAATAATTTTTAAGTACATAGTTTTTTCAGCCCAAGAACTGAATTCCTACACAAGATCATTTTTTAGTTTTATATTAGATTATTTGTTTAAAAATTAAACAATTTTATTCAAAAGACAACCGCTTTTTTGAAAATTCAATTTTTGTTTTAAAAATTCTTCTTATTGGGTTAAAAATTAACTAGTTCCGTAAAAAGTTCACTTATTTTTAAGAACTCATATTTTTAAGCAAAACAGTCAAACTAAAATATTTTTTAGTGGAAAATTCACTTTTTTTAATTAATTCTTTTTATTTTAAAAATTCATACATTTTACTGGAAATAGCATTCTTCTTCCATAAAAGTTTGACTGTTTAGATTTCATTTTAACAATTTTGTTAAAGAGTCCTTTTTTTCTTGTTACAATATCAACTGTTTTATTCAAAATTGATATTTTCTTGGATAAAAGTTCAACAATTTTTTTAAAGTAGTCAATATTTTTTTATAACAAACTTATCTGTTGCAGTTGAAACATCGTCTTATTGAAATAAAAAGGCTATGATTTTCTAGTGTCAGTTTTTGATTAAAGAATTAATTTGTTTCACGGTATTCATGGATTTCATGAAAATGAAGAAATTCATGAAATCTATGAAATTCACGGAAGTTGCGAAATTCGCAGAATTCCTGTGATTCAAGGAACTCATGATATTCGAGGAATTCATGGAATTAATGGAATTCGGAAAATGAATGGCGTTCATAAAATTCATGGAATTTATGAAATTCGCCAAATTTATGGAATTAACCGAATTTATGGAATTCAAGGAATTCACTAAGAAAGCGGAATTCGCTGTATTTGCGGAATTTGTCGAATTTATGGAATCTACGACATTCACGAAATCCTTAGAAATAAACAAATTCACGTAATTCACGGAATACGCTTAATTTATGAAATTCACGGAACACCCTCAATTCACGGAATTCACGGAGTTCATGAAAATTCCGAAATTCATGAAATCTATGAAATCTATGAAATTCACGGAATTCGCTGAATTCTTGTAATTCAAGGAACTCACGAAATTCTAGAAATTCATGGAATAAATAAAATTTGGAAAATTAATGGCATTCATAAAATTAACGGAATTTATGAAATTCACTGAATTTATGGAATTTACCAAATTCAGCGAATTCCCCAAATTCAGCGAATTAATGGGATTCACCAAATTTATGGAATTAAGGAATTCACTGAAATTAGCGAATTCAAGGAATTCACTAAAATTACTGAATTCAAGGAATTCACTGAAATCACGGAATTCAAGGAATTCACTAAGATCACGGAATTCACTGTATTTGCGGAATTCATCGAATTCGTGGAATCTACGACATTCACGAAATGCAAAGAATTTACAGAATTCACGAAATACGCGTAATTTATGGAATTCACGGAACACGCTCAATTCATGGAATACACGAAGTTCATGGAATTCATAAAATGCACGGAATTCATGGAAATAAAGGAATTCACGAATTCGCGGGACAATTTGAATCTCGTAAATTTCATGAATTTCATGATTTATTTTCACTTCAAGAATTAATTAAATTCCGTCAATAGCTGGAATTCCCTGAATTCCATGAAATCCGTAAATTTCGTAAATACCATAAACTTTGTGAGATCAATGAATTTCGTGCATTCCATCATTTTGGTAAATTTCGCTAATTCCGTAATTTTCTTAAATTTCATTATGTCTTTGAGTTACGTGAATTCGTCAATTCCTTGAATTCTTAGAATTCCATTAACTTTATAAATTTCTAGAATTCTGTGAATTCCGTAAATTTTTGAATTCTGTACATAATATTAGGCAGAATATAATTTTTTTTAATTAAAAAAAAATCATTGTCGAATCTAGTGTAATACATAAAATTTTGCTTTATTCATAAAATCGTGACGAAATCATACTCATTGAATCTTAACCAAGCAAACGAATAAATATTACGCAATTTCTGATTGATCATAAAAAGTGTTTACCTGTGGAATAAAAGTTTCCGCCAAGCTAAACATACAAAATTCGTCGCGTGCGTTATCTAAGTTATTTAATTTTATGTTTGCAAAAATATTTTAAGAAAAAAAATCATAGCTGCATTTGCTTTAGGATTTAAGGTTATATCAGAAAACCGACAAATCTCACATTTTTATCTTTCGGAAATTTCCATTTCTGTAATGAATGCTTCTTACGATTCCTCAGAAATTACGCAAAATTTATTTATGTCCCTGGCTTAGATGTAAAGAATAAGATTTCCACTAATTTTTTACGAATTTAAAAATTCTTAGGAATAATTTTCTAGATTTGTCGATGAGTTTAAAATGAGTTGAAAAATATTTCACAAATCGTCAACACTATTGTACCATAACCAGTGTATCAAGAACGGATCGTGACGGATGAGAAAAATGGAAAAATTGAAAAAAAAGAAAAAAAGAATAGTAGACGATAAGGAGAATAATTCCTGTTTTAATATTTTAATGCTCGTCTCGTCTCGTCTCGTCTCGTCTCGTCTCGTCTCGTCTCGTCTCGTCTCGTATTGTCTCGTCTTGCCTCCTACTACCTTGTCCTGCCTCGCTCTGTCTCGTCTGGCCTTGTATCGTCCTTTCTTGTCTTTTCTCCTCTCCTCTTATCTCGTCTTTTCTCATCATGTCTTGTCCCGTCCCGTATCGTCTCGTCTCGTCTCGATTAAATATGAGCAGTAGGAGCAAGAACGATCGAGAACTAAATTACATACAGTTATTTCAATATTTTATTTGTGGAAAAACAATAATACTGAAAATCATGAAAAAAAAATCAAGAGGAATGAAAATTTATGAGCAATAATTAAATTATATTATTTTAGGCTAAAGAATTCACAAGCTTTTAAGCAACGTGAATTCAAAATCTTTCGAAATCTCAAATCTACAGGATTTCCAAAATCATTCGCAATCCCAGTGTAAAACATGTTTTAAAGTGAATAGGCTCTTGTTTAAATATGAATTTTGTTTTAAGAAATTAAAAATTTAATTTTACTTTAGCCTTTGGAACGTGGTAAATGAAAACACAAATGCACAGAAAATCTTCGATAGTCGCCGATGCATATTTTTCGAGTTTTTACGCACCTCATTACTAAAAAGTTATATATGGAAGTTTAACTAAGGTCCGCTTCGGCAAGAATCTGCAATATTTAATAATCAAATTAATTAAATTAAAATTTTTAATTTCCGAAATTTCTTGAATTCCGTCATTACATGAATTCCGTCATTTCATAAACTCCTTACATTCCCTAAATTCACCAAATTCCGTGAATTTCTTGAATGCTGTGAATACCTTGAATTATGTCGATTCTATGAAATCCTTAAGTTCCGTGAATTTCGTGAATTGCTTGAATTCCCTTAATCCCTTGAAATCCTTCATTTTCGCGAATTCCTTCAATTACTTGACTTCCATGGTTTTGGTCGATTCCGTGAATTCTGTGAAATCTTTGAATTCTTTGAATTTTGCAATTACCTTTCAATTCCGTAAATTTTTTAAATTCTGTAAATTCGTGCAGTTCCCTGAGTTCTTAGAATATGCTGAATTCCATTGAATCCATGAATTCCGTACATCTGATTAATCCCTTGAATTCGTAAATTTCTCAAATTATATGAGTTCCGCGAATTCCTTGGATTCTTAGAGTTCCAAAATAAATGTTTTAAATTCTATTTATTTTCCGGATTTCCTGAATTCTGCGAAGTCTTTAAATTCCGTGTTTTTGGCCAATTCCTTGCATTATTTTAATTATATGAATTTTGTGGATTCCTTAAATTCCGTGAATTTGCTAAATTTCTTAAATTCTGCAAATCCCGTGAATTTCTTAAATTCCTTGAATTTTTTAAATTTCTTAAATTGTGTAAATCCCAGGACCTACTTAAATTCCTTGAATGACCTGCATTTCGTAAGTCCTCAAATTCTGAGAATTCCTTAAATTCTGTAAATTGCTTGAATTCCGTAATTTCCTTAAATTTCGTGGATATGGAAAATTGCTTGAATTTCGTGAATTGCTTAAATTACTTATATTACTTAAATTTCGTAAATTTTGTGAATTCCTTGCATTTCTTGAATGACTTGAACTTCGTGAATTTGGTGTATTATTTGAACTGTGTCAATCGTTTGAATTCTGTTAATTCCGCGAATTCCTTAAACTATGTTAATTCCGTGAATTACTTGGATTCCGTAAATTCCGTCAATTCTGTGAATTTCGCCAATTCTGCGAATTCCCTCGATTCTGTGAATTCCTTAAATTTCGTGAATAGCTATAATTTCGCAAATTTCATGAATAGCTTGAATTCCTTAAATTCTATGAATTGCTTAGATTCTTTGAATTTTATGAATTCCCTAAATTCCTTTTTTCGTGAATTCCGTAAATTCCTTGAATTCATTGAATTTCTTGAATTCGTTAAATTCCTTGAATTCCGCAAATCCTATGAATTACTTAAATTCCTTAAGTTACCTGAATTCCGTAAGTTCCTTAAATTCGGAGAATTCCTTGAATTCTTTGAATAACTTAAATCCGTCATTTCCTTAAATTAATTCTTAACTTCCGTGAATTACTTAGATTTCTTGAATTCTGTGAATTCTGTGAATTCTGTGAATTCCTTGAATGCAATAATTTCATAAATTCTTAACATTTCTTTGAATTCATTGTATTCTTTGAATTTCGTGATTTCCTTGAAATCCTTGAATTCGTTAAATCCATTGAATTTTGTAAATCCCGTGAATTCTTTAAATTCCTTAAATTACTTGAATTCTGTAACTTCCGTGAATTCCTTAACTTGCGCGAATTACTTGGATTTCTTGAATTCTCTGAATTCCATCCATTTCTTTGAATTCATTGTATTCTTTAAATTTCGTGATTTCCTTGAAATCCTTGAATTCGTTAAATCCCTTGAATTTTGTAAGTCCCGTGAATTCTGTAAATATCCTAAATTCTGTGAATTCCGTAAATTCTTTGAATTCCATACATTCCATGAATTCTGTAAATCCCAGAAATTCCAGATTTTAGTTTTTCGAAGCCTGTGAGTTCCGGGCGTTATATAAATTCCGCAAATTATGCGAATTCCGCAAACCCATTTTATTCCATTAATATCTTGAATTTCATAAATACGCGCGTTATATAGTATATAATAACAAAAAATTTGGCTTTGTCTAAGTTTTTTTGCCAGGAAATAGTTTTCTGAGAATTGATTTACATTTATATTTTTTTTTCGCTTCAAACATGAGCCTGCATTTTGAAACTTAAAGAATATAATTTTTAAAAATAGAGATAAAATATAAGTAACATTAAATAGGCGAATATAATTTTATTTAAAGAAGAATTAGTGTGTTATTTGATAACATGGTATTTTTTTGAATAATGTCAAAACCACCGGGAAAAAACTTTCAAAAAAATATTATTAACTACACCGCGAAAGAAAGTAGATATTTTCCATAGATTTTTTATTGCTAAATACAAATTTAAAATTTGAATCTTTTTGGCAGGTCCCGGTTCTTTCATGAAATTGAAGACAAGTGTGTTAGTGACATTTTTGAGTAGGCAAAGTTCTCTTACTAATCTGATGAAAATAAATGACACGACAGAAAAGAAAAATGTTCTTTACTAAAAACTAAAACATGAGTGTATTTGTTTATGACAATTGTTGACGATAATTACATTTTTCCTTAAAGACAATATACTGTAAAAGATTATAATTTGTTAAAAAGAAAATGAATAATACTGCATCAAAAAAGATCATATATTGCAGTTATTTTATTGGACGACCGAAAAATTGTGTAGCTTCAAAGTCCAAGGGTTTTCCAAAAAAAAATCATCGTAAAAACTAGTGTACTATTCTTAAAATCTTGTTTTGTTCGTTAAATCGAGACGAAATTATACTTATTGAATCTTAACCAAGCAAACGAATAAATATTACGCAATTTCTGAGTAATCGTAAAAAGTGTTTACCTGTGGAATAAAAGTTTCCGCGAAGCTAAACATACAAAATTCGCCGTGTGCGTTATCTAAGTTATTTAATTTTATGTTTGCAAAAGTGTTTTTAGAAAAAAAATCATGACAAAATTTGCTTTAGGATATTAGTTAATATGAGATAACCGAAAAATCTCGCATTTTTACCTTCTGAACATTTTCATTTCAGTAATAACTGCTTTTCATTATTCCTCATAAATTACGCCAAATTATTCACGTTCTTGGCCCAGATGTAAAGAATAAGATTCCCACTAAATTTTGACGTATCTAAAAAATTCCTATGAATAATTTTGTAGATTTGTCGATTAATTCTTGATTATTTCTTGAAATAATATATATAACATCAACCTAAGACAAATCTCTCGGTTCCACCCCCACCTCCCCCTTCCCGTTCCTTGATTATTAACTGAAGTTTGGTGGGACGGAAGTTATAACTACAGTTTCCACCAAATGATGAATTGTTACCTAACTTGAATATGATTTCGACTGGCAAAATAAACGTATTGCATAAAAATGGTATTTGGGCGTATAAATTAAACAATGAATAACACAAACAATTAAATAGCCTCGAAAATTACTAAAACTTGAATTGACAAACGGCATGCACACGGAAAACGTAAAGGTCAAATTTCAGGCGACAAATGGAAACTGGGTGTATGGAATGCTAGGGGGGTAAATGATCTCAAGTTAAAAGAAATACGAGAAACTATGCACATAAGGAAACTAGA
>JAAAKG020126386.1:0-14863 GCA_010014905.2 Druon quercuslanigerum
TTTGTGTGGGGGGGGGGAGGGTGGTTGGGCAAGTTACTTGCATTGGGGTTTTATATATCAATTCTTGAAAAATAATATTTTTTGATTGGATGATATCCAATTATGGCATTTATTTTCATCCTGCAGTTTAAGACTTTTAAATTTGATTGTCTAATGCTTGATTTTAATACATATTTCTATAAAGAGAGCAAATATAAAAAAGTATTTTTTTAAACTTTAAATTAGTGTTTTTAATCCATTTAGTTTAATATTTTCCAATTAAAAGAAAAAATTTTGAATCTTGAAGCCTTTCAAACAGATTATTTTACATTTTTGTAAGTTCAAACCATTTGAAATTTAGGATATTACCCCAATTTATAAACCGTCGAATTGGAATATTTCTTAAGTGCCACAAAATATATTTTTCAGCCAAATTTAAAATATAATCTCACTGGATATTTTCGAGCAATCTTCCTTTTTAAAAAGTGAATTGTAATGAGTGAGATCGGATTATGTCATACTGTTCTCGAAACGTAACACTAATTTTTTATCCGGAAATATATTTAAGAATACTTTTTTAATGGTCTGGAATTCATCGAATTATATCTTTTGATTTTTCTTATTCATTTTAAAATATGCTTTATTACCATAAGGACATTTTGGTAAGATTATTGCTAATAACTTTCAGTAAAAACTCTTTTAACAATGTATGTTTTTCTGAATTCCCACTGTTGACGGCGACGTGAAAAAAAACGATCAAAAATACAGACATAACAAGTTAAGAATCAGCTGAATCACTCATATATCTAATTTTGACGTCGCAGGGTCCTCCAAACGATATCGCTAAAAAAATTTAAATTTAAACAAAATTCAAAAAATCTTTTTTGGTCGTATATACTACGAATTTTAAGAACTACACGAAACATTCTTTGAAGAAGTGAAATCTGACTTTACGAACAATCCTACTCTTCATAGAAAAATAAAAACAAAAGTATAACGCACACAGTTATAAAGAAATATGCTATAATTTGTCAAAATACTAAAATATCAAATCTAATTATATTAATCTCCAAACACCAATTTTCGCCGAAATCATCCTCGGGGGGGTGAATGCAATTATTGTCCAACGCTCATGAAAATGACAACCCTAATTTCGCGCGTACAGATTTAATATCAGTTTTATCGAGCTCGAGAAATTAACACAGACATAATGGAAATATGACGGAAGGAGAAAACTGAAAAAGAAGAGGAAGGGTGAGTGACTGGGTGCGTTAGTTATATGGAGAGGATGTGTAGTTACGAGGCAGTTAAAACATTACTTAACAAGCCCCGGAGGATGAACCATAAACGACACTGCAAGGGTGTTAACTACCATACCCAGGGATACTTAACCACCCTGGCATTTAAATCCGAGTTGAACATTTGGCCATGCGGCGCATTAGCCCTGGTACAATGATCATGGATGCAAGTGCGTGTGGACACATCGCGTACACTGTACTGTTCGTATATATATGTAGCCTATAAGGGTGACTTAAGTAATGAATGTGTTCGGGGGTCCGAAAGTGCGAAATATTAAATTACTCTCTGTCGTTGCACTTTTGGATGTGTTGGTAGAAATAAAGTATTGACGAGACGGTTAAATGCGAATCTGCATCTGTTCAAGAAATCGTGATTTATTCTACGCAGTCAAAATAGGTCGTTCAATGTTTTCATGACTCTACTAAAACTTGGATTCCTTTGGAAATGAGGTTTTTATTTAAACTGAAAATTCCTGCGAACGGCAAAACTGGGGTTTCTATTACAAAGGATTTTTGGTTTCAAGGAAAATGCAAGAACAAGAAAGCTATCTTACTGAAAAGGAATTCAGAATGATACATTGTTCTAAATGAACCGAGAGCATGAGTTATAACAGAGTAGATTTCAACAGTTGGTTGTGCCTAAGTCGCTTAGTTGTAAATGAAAATGGTTAGTTCCAAAAGTCAAAAAGGTTAATTGTAAAAAGTAAATTTTGAAATGATTTAGCATAATTGGAGACAAAATAAGTGTAACAACTGTGGTTACGGGAATATACACGACATCTATAACGCGGGAAATGCAGATATTCGAAATAAACTCAAATAACTCTGTTTCCTTATTATATTTTGAAAAGTCGGATTCTGGTTCTAATCCAAGATTTATGTCGCCAGTTCTAATAGAGGATGCTTTTACTTGAGCCACAATATTACCGAACCTCCAGTTTTTTTCAGTGACATTGGAAATTTTGTAATGGGATTTTTAAGCTCTCACCCCTTGAGATATGCGAGATTCCCTACAAAACTGAACACGCATTTATCTTATAATTAATTGAGATTTGTGGGCACTTCGACAGGGTTACATCGCCTGGAAGACCTGAAAAACCTGGAAAAGTCTTAGAATTTTGAAAAAGAATTAGCCAATAAACACGCGCAGTAATTGTCATTTTTTATTTTTCAGCTATTTTTTGAACAAAAATATAGGGTAGCAGTATCATTTGTGACCAAGTTATTCCCAAGTTATATATACCAAGTTATTTATGGTGTAACCATTCGTGAAATATTTCGATATTTTAAGTTTTGTTGCATCAAAAAGGGCTTAATTAATCAAAATAACATATTTTTAAATACTGAAGCACTTCACTTTTAAGTTATGATACTTAAAATATGGCAATATGCAAGAAAATAGCCACTAACGGTTTACTAAACATAAAACCTATTAAAACAATACATAATAAACATTTGTTTATTATGTGAGATCCCATACATTTTTCGATATAATTTAAAATGCCTTATATAATACCAGTGTAATCTTTAAAACTTTTTTGCAATCCTTAGTCCTCTAAATTACCTTTAAAATATTTAGAAATCAAAAAAATTAAAGCGATTGACACGAGATTCTTGCGCATAATATGCGGGAAAACTCTGATGGACAAAATGAGTAACGAGATAATTCTCACAGAATGTGGTGCGGAAGAGGCACTAATTGACACATGGGGAAAAAATCGGTTAAGATTGTTCGGGCATGTCGAGAGAATGAAAGATAAACGACTAACGAAACAAGAGTATCAAGGTAAAGTAAATGGCAGCGTGCCCAGAGGCAGACCGGGAAAATAATGGTTAGAATGTGTGAATGAGGCCCTAGTTAGAATATACATAAGATGCCGTAGAAACACGAGAGCAGATTTATTACCGCAGATTAGTTCAAGTGGATTTCTTAGAGTTTCAAGTGTATTATGTAAGGTTTCATGGCGTTATCTAGGATTATTTTGTTATTGCAGGTATTATTATGATTATTATTCGGGGTTGAGACTGTTACAGCCCCTGACGCTTGGGTGATCCCGTTACGTCCCCTTATAAGCCTAAAGTGTGACTTGATGGTGAGATGGAAGGTCTCCAAACACCCAGAGCAATCGTGGGTGTCGACTTCAAGGCAGCAGTGATGCCTCTCAGTATTAGTCCGCTGATCCTTTTCAGTCGAGACTTTACAGTAGACAGTTCGACCCTGCTCCACCAGACCACCGCTGCTTGTTTTCCAGGTGCTCGTTCCATGACAGCTTCTTATCTGGATGACACCTAGATATTTGGCTTGTCCTTTGATTTCCAGTTGTACGTACGTCTTATTCAGAGTGACTGATAGTCCAGTCTTCTCATACCAAGAATCTGCTATTTTTAGTGCTTGCTGCATTACTCCGAAGAACGCATCCAGATGCTGGCCGCGTACGATAAACAGTATATCGCCTGCATAGCGTTTAACGTGGTGGCCTTGAGTCGTGAGCAGATGAAGCAGTTCATCTACAACCAAGCACCAGAGCAGGGGTGATCAAACACCGTTCTGCGGACAGCCCGAGTCAACAATTTCACATAAAGTGGTATCACCCTTAGCCGTAGTTAGGTTCCTATTGGCCAACATGTGGCAGGTCCAGTCTACGACTGCCATAGGCATACCGTGTGCAATCATGGCCACCCTGAACACCTTTCCGGCTGTGTAGTTAAAGGGTCCTTCCATGCCCAGAAAGGTTTCAATCGCGAGGCCTTTCTGCTTCAGTTGTCCTTCGATTAGGTTAACTGCTGTACTTAGGGCCGTGTCCGTCGAGTGACCAGCCCTATAGCCGTGTTTTTGCTTGTGGAGTGGCCTACTTGACAAGACCTTATCGCAGATATTCTGTCCACGAGTCTTTCCACAGTTTTTAGTAGGAAAGATTTAAGGCTAATGGGATAACGCTTTCGGAATAAAAACTACTCTGGCAGTCCTCCATGTCGTCGGAATATAACCCAAAGTCAGACTAGCCCTAGCAAGTATCACAATCGGTCCTATGATTTTTTCTACAGTCTTTTGTAAGAAGACGGGATATATGACACCTGGAACAGGAGACTTGTAAGAACTGAAGGACTTCAGGGCCCGCCGGGCCCAGTTTCGGAACCAGTTGGGCTACAGGCGACTTTAATTGCCTCGGAGGTGTCGTCCCCTCTTCTCCTAACTTCGTAAAGACCAGAAAATTTGCCTTGATCAGATGGTCCAAGGTATCTTCGTCCGATTTTGAGTGTCCCCCGCCGGGAAATTTTAGAGTGCCGAAAACAGCGTTCAGATTTCAAAAAAGCAGCTTATCCAATCCTAGCCGCCTCTGCTCGTTTCTCGATATCTGTGCAAAAGTTGGTTCAGCTGTCATGCTTTAAATTACGTATTGCACTCCTATATTCATTCCTTTGTCGTAAATGAGGTCCAGAGGTCCTCCGTTTTGCCATTACTGGCACGTCTAATCCTCTCTCTGTTTTCGCTGCGAAGCTCTTCGAGTTGCCCATTCCACCAGTGTGTCTACCCAGCCTTTCGGACTCTTAATGGTCGACAGTTACTCTCATAAGTAGATTGATGGCTTTCGTGAAAATCTCGATCGCCATCTCCAGAGTGTCCTGGGTACCTGGGCACCTCTGAGAGTGAACTTCTTAGTTCGGTGGAAAACTGAACCCAGTCCGTTCTTCTTGGATTTCTGCCCCATTTAGGGCCAGAAACGGGTACAATGGATTTCAACTCGTACTCTATTTGTGAGTGATCTGAGAGAGTGGGTTTATCTGAGACTCTCCAATTCTTGATGTTATCTGTAAAACTACCGGTACAGAGAGTGACATCAGTAACTTCCTCCCTGACCAAATTACGAAACTTAGGGATGTCCCTCGTATTAAGAATATATAAATCAATAGTAATTAGGTATTCCACTAGATCCTTACCTCTTGAGTTGACGCCCGTGCTGCTCCACAAAGTATGGTGTGAGATAGCATCGCACCCCAACAGAAGAGGAAGACCGTGGCTATTACCATCAAATCCCTGAAACACAGCTCAATCAGCGGGACTACGTTCACTCCCTTCGCCAGTATGCAAGCCCTTGGGGTTTTTTTATTGGCCGCCTTGGGGTCCCTGTAACAAAAATAAGCCCCCCTCCTAAACTCTTATGGCAACTCGTACTAACAAGGAATCTTGGATTAGCGAGATGCCTGTGATGATGTTCTGGCTGGCAACCTTAAAGTTGATCTGTCCAAAGTGTTAAAAGGGTCTGTTATTGAGGACGCTAGAGCCCTCGTCTAAAAGTCAGGAACTTGCCTAACCAGAAGATCCACTTCCTAAGCCCTATGGTGTCTGACGATTCGCCAGGACGCTGTCTTAAGTGAGGGGTTGAATCCTTCCAACCGACGGAGCACCACAGACGGGTCTTCAGGTTCACCCGGGCACCACGCTGTAGAATTCACCATCTTTTGAAGCAACTCAACTCCACCCACCTTAAGAGATGCGCCTTCTCAAGGCCTTGTCTTGACCACAGCTTTGAGTAGCCAAGCTTTAGCCGCTGCTTTGGCTACCACAAATACAAAAACCCCTCCCCTACAGAAGGAGGTCCTGATTTTTGGGACACTCTTTCGAGCGCCCTGCAGGTAGCCTTCCTTAAAAGCTCAAACTGCACCGTAGGGAGCAAGGAGTCGGGGTAGCTCGTATCCATCACCAACACCGTTGGGGGGGTCAGCCCTCTGAGCGGGTGTCAATCCAACCCCCGACGACTCCCTGTTCGTCGGTTGATGGGCTGCCTTGTGCTTCTTCACAGACTTAGCCCCCCCCCACCCCCGGTGGGGTACCATCTGAGCGCCTTCCCCGTTTCTGAGCCTCAGTGCTGGTTATGGGTGTTGTGGTCACCGATGTTCCAGGTACTGCGGCTGCTCCACTAGCCCGCTGCGCTTGTCTCTTCAGACTCCTTTTCAGGGAATCGTTAATACGTTTCTTCTTATTGGGAGACTGATTGGCCGCTCCCGTTTCCGTAGCCTTACTCAAAGGGCCAGTCAATCCCTCAGCTCCCGGAAGAGCTGGGGGCACAGCCGCCGCATAAGTTTGGCTTGCCGGAGAGACAGATTCGTTAAAAAGGGTCATGTTGGACCCTTTGGGACCTAACCCCTCTCCGGCACCTCCCTTTCTAGTTCTTCTTTTTCGATAAATTTAGCGTGATTTATTTTGGTTCCCACGAGTAGCTAGGGAAACAAAAGGTCCGCTCCTGCAGAACCCCGCATGCAAGGGTAATAAACTAATAAGTAATAAACTAATTACTCGGAGAGGTCGTTCGGTGTCCACAAGAGGCCGTTAAAACACCTTCGTGACCCCCAGATGCCGAAGTGCCACGGGCACGATCACTTTACACACATGGCTTAAAGGGGTGGTCTCATTGAGCGGCACATTCAATGAATACCCGTTCGCAGGTCACCATACCAACGAAGCGCTCTTTCTCGGTCGCTGTGTGGGCCGCAGGTCATTTCTGTGCCGATTCCAAGAACTGAAATCAGTCCAGGAGGGACCTCGATCCAGGGATCTAGAAGGCCCAAGTTAGCTAGGCTCTTTCACCCTTCTATCATAATACAATCATGCATACCAGCAGAGCTTATCTATAGGGATGCTTTTCATCTACCCTGGAGAGCTCGTTTATAGTGGTCCTTTTTATCCATATCCATACGCATACAGGCCGAGGTCCGTTTGGTCCGTAGAATCACAAGTAGATTAAGTCTATTGTTTCAGGTGGACTACCGAGGATTACTTCAATTACAAGCGTATTGCATATGATTGAAACTATATTTTAGTGGATTAAAGTTGAATACCTAGGATTAAAAATAAAATACCTGGGATTACAAGCAGATTAGCCAGGATTACAATTGAGGGGCCCGAAACAGAAAGGGCATATAAACTAATTCCGTCGGCTACGTATTGCCCAGCTCGAACGAACATAGCCACAATACTTAGCCAACTCTTACACAATACTTGGCCGGCGGAATGAGTTTATGTGCCCTTTCTGTTTCGGGCCCCTTAATTGTATTACTTAGGATCACAAGTGTATTACGTAACATTACAAGTGGAACACCTTAGGTTACAAGTGTATTACATACGATTACAAGTGGATGACTTAAGATGAGTCTAGATTACCTAAGATTAATCCAAGTGAATTACTTCGGATTATTTCAATTTCACGTGGAAAAAATCCTTTCAAATTAGAATAAAATTGTTATTTTGAGATCCTCACGTTAGCGTTGGTCTTTTAATGGGATTAACAAAAGATCCCCAGAACGATAATTTCTAATTATCAATCCCTTATTTAATTCTAGTACAAGGCTTTTTCCTTTACTCGTTTTCCCTTGTGCAAATAAATGGCGAATTTCAAGCACGCCTCATACATCTTACAAGCAAGCAATAACTCACTCTCGACTTACGCCTACAGTTTCGTTACTCGAGGGTGAAAATCTTTCTCTTCTGGATGCAGGATCGCGAATGCACCCTCGGCATCGCGAGCCTCAGTATACCCTGGTTCCGTTTCGACTTCCGGTATCCGGTTCCGGTAGTGATTTTTATGCGAGAACACTGTACGTGGAGCAGGCCTCGAGAGAAAATGAGGAGTCAGAGAATCAGAGAAGAGAACTAGCCAATGATTCTTCAGAATCTGAAAAGTCAGTGGAGCGAAAACGCGGGGATGAAAGGGCAGAAAAGTATATGGGGAGGGAAGCGAGAGAAGAAGCAGTGATGTCGCATCCGCCAAACCAAAAATCACGACGTATCATTTGTCAGGGGAAAAATCACTTTCTCACTTTATCTCTCAGTTTCCTGGTTTCCGTATTCTCTCCCGAATAATGATAAAATGTGAGCTGAAATAGCACATTTTCCATTAAGCGGAAGTTTATTATTTGTAAGCCACGTGATTCAAATAAAAAATATGACAATTTCATTCAGTCAAGACAAATTAAATGTACTGTTGTGCGTCAATATAATGATTAGCTTCACACTAAAAGTTTCGTTCAAAAAAAGGCCCTATCATTTATTATTTCCTTTCAATGAAATGTCCATATTTTATATTAATGGGATCTGAACAATTTATAAAAGGGAGATGAACTTTCTCGCACTCATTGTTGTTTAAAACCTGATTGACTTTTGAATTATACTTAAAATTGCCTTAATTATTATATTTGAATTTGTATAATATGTCTCATTAAATAAATAAATAAAATCCGCTGCTAGCTTTTAATTTGTTTGTAACTGTTAATTTAATTGTTGATCATTATTGTGATGAAGTATTTCATTGTTTTTGGAAATGCACATCTTCAATTATTTATTTGGATAAGAAAATAAAAATTAATTTGATTTAGTAAATAAAAAATTTGATTGCCATTAATTCTATAATACCTTAAGGTTCATCATTTATGTTTTGAGTGTACACCAGATACATTGTAGGATTTAAAGAATTTTTTGAGATTTCAAGGGGTTTTATATGATTTTTTACAAAACTTCTAAAGATTTCAAGTGACTGTCAAAGATTTCAAGGAATTTTAAGAAATATTTAGCAAAACTAAAGTATTTTAAAAGATTGTCAAAATCTTTTTGACTATTTTAAGCAATTCTACTAGAGTTTTGGTTTATTTTCAAGATTTTGAGGGTTTTAACAGGATTTTAAGAGATTTATAAACTTTTAAAAAAATTATAGAGGAGTTTAGGGGATTTCACAGGCTTTCAAAAAACTTCAATTAATTGTAACGGATTGAACATTTTTTTTAGATTTTTCTAAGCATTTAGAGAGATGTATAGGATTTTATAAGATTTTAGAAAATTGTAAGGCATTTTATGGAATTTTAAAAGGTTAAAAATGTTTCGAAAGATTTCAAGAAAGGTCAAACCCTTATTTGATACTAAGGCATAAAAGTATTCTAAGATAAACAAATTTGTTTGCACTTTGTGTATAGGGTTTGTGATCAGGGAGCCATTAGTAGTTATTTTCTAATATATCGCCATATTTTAGGTATTAGAGCTTATAAGTAAAATGCCTAATTAATTAAAAATAGGCATTTTTGACTAATTTAGCTCTTCTCAGTGCACAATAACTTAATCGAGGAGAATATTGCCATTGTTAGTTTTAACTAAGCACTTAGCTTATTCAAACATGCAAAATTTCAAAAAAGTTTAATTGTCTCAACATTCAATTTATACAATTAATGAATAAATCCAAATTAAAATCTCGAATTCAGCAACCTCTCTTATTTCGTATTCGTCAATGAAAGTAAACAGATATATTATTATTTATGAATTTATGATTATCTCACATCGAAAATTTAGATTCTGGGCTCGTATAAAAGTGGTGTTTTTTTATATCTTTTCCACTACATTAACTCCTGAGAAATTAAAAGCACGGGTCTCTTGCGCCGACGGTAGATGATTTTTTTATGGTGATTTCAATGCTCGCCTGTGTTGGATCTGAAATGTACCTTCGAGGCGGAACGACTTGAATGTTGTATGCCCCCTGCAATTGAAAGTTTGTCAAATCATCCTCGACTGCATTCACTTTCAGCTTTCTCATCCCATTGTATGTTCCTCGGGGTGTAGGATGTACATATCTGCATTCCCTTTCTTCCGCAGGGGAGGATAATCGTAAACTATATGAGGTAGAAACATCTGAATACGAATCAGACAGAGCAGAGGTATTGGACACCCTCGTCCCTTTACCAAAGCGAAAATCCAAATAAGGCTTATTCAATATCAATGAAATTTAGGTAAATATTTGAAGCAATTAGATTTTTGTATCATCAAAGGAAAAAATAATACAAAAAATGGTTACGGTTTAAAATACTTAGGTTGAGCCAAATTGACTGACTTTAAGGAAAACTGATCTGAATTTAAGTTCTTTTTATCTCAATTTTAGAATTGAGTCTTACGGAAATGTAAGAGTCATTTACGTTAACAATTATGCAATTTTATTAATTTAATTTTTACAGGACACTAAGACCCTACGCAGTAAAAAAAGTGTTGAAAATGATACCGAAATCAACATCATTTTGATATACAACAAAAATGATACCAAATTGAACAGCATTTTGATCGGCCGGAGTGAATGATCGACTTTTGAGATCATAATGATCTGATTCGGGATCATATGTTAAGTCAAACCAAGATGTCTGACGTTCCTACAGTGCTTTAGCTCATATGCATGCTTTTCGTGGTTTCTGATCGTGAAGATTATTTGAAAATTAAAAAAAAAAAACGAAATCTGATATTCGAAAATATCACCTGTTACGCGCATTTGGCAGTTGCATGCGGTTAGATACCATTTGTAGGTTATATCATTATGATACCGCTGGAGCAACATGCTTTGCAACAAAATACATCCTTTTTTATTTAAAATGCGCCAGCCAGATGTGTCTTTATATATTTTAAACCATTCTCAAAAACGTCAAGAGAATATTTACATATCTCAAATTATAAATTTGTCTAATATAAACCACGTATTGGTTGCGAGACAGACTGACACATTCCCTTAAGTTCAGCTTAATTTTACTTAAAATCAGATTAATTATTCTGAAATTTAGGAAAATTTTACTGAATGTAATACCAATCACACATTACGGCACATACAAAATTTTAGGTATTCTTTTTAAGGGATTGTTCACATATTACGTAAGGCTGTTTTCTTTTGTTTGAATAAAGATGAGAATAAAGTTGCCGTTAAATAAAAAATGACACAACGATATAAACAAAAGAAAACATCCTTACGTAATATGTGAACGATCCCTAACTAGATTTTGCACTTAAATATTATTTTTGGTATAATTTGGGTTTCATATGTCTGGGCAGAAACCCTTATAGTTTCGGTCGGGTATACTTTCGTCCGTTCGTCGTAGACTTTTTGCGGAATGGGAGGTAGAGAAAGTCCTTAACCAAATTTACCCCGTACCCTGACCGACTACCCCGCACCCTCGTAGACTTTACACCGTACCCCAGCCGACTATACCCCACAGAAAAAATGCTTTAGGTTTCCCAGCTAAACATTTACCTATAAGATATATCTATTAGATTTCACGTTCCATGAAAATATCCTAAAATACAAAATCTCTAGTTGTGTTACCTTAATATCAAACTGTTTTAGCTACAGCTATATATTTACGTAATAAAACTATATTTTCTTATAAGAAGAAATCTAGCTACATGCTCAGCTAGGACTCCTAAACCTTTTTTACAGTACCTAGATGACCCAGTACTGAAGTTAACTTACCCCAAACCCTAGCTAAATTTACCCAAAATAAACTTTACGTTTACCCTAGACGATTTTACCCCGTACCTTAAACGACTTTGCCCGTACCCTTCTCGAGTGCGAAGGTGTGCACGGAGAAAATTTGTCCATTAATTAATGCATTTAGATGAAGTTTACAATTATTGTAGGATTTAATACAAAACAGATCTATAAATATTGCAAAATAGTAATGTAAAATTTCAAGTCCATAAGTGAAAAATCAGATGTACTAATTGATATAAGGATTGTAATATTTCCATACTATTAATTGGTAAAATAACGCAAAGTAATATAAATTTTTATTAAATGAATAATATAAAGTTTATTTTCGTTCGATATTAACGATTCACTTAAAAGAAAGCATAGATTTTAGAATTTTTATAGAGATTTTCACTTTTATGATGAGAGGAATTACACAACAGTAAGGTAAAATAAGAATCGCTATGAGCGTCAACATTGTCAAGGCTGAAGTTTGAAACCAAGTCCCCAGTAGAAATTTGAACATTTTTCAGTTTCTGTTAATATTGTAAGACTTCAGAAAATATTCAAATATGTAGATTATTTTGCATTGTTGATTTTATTCCTTGAATTCTAACCTAATTTAATTTAATAGACTTTACATAAATTAAATTTGTAAGTTTTTAATCTTCAATTATGCACAAATTTAAAATATTGAAAATGAAATAATTTAGAGTTTTAAGGTTGCAACATTTTTAATGAGAAAAGTTATCTAATGATTTTATTTACTTCCCCTGAATTTAGAAGCCCGTTTATTAATAAAACTTAAAATACGAAATTTCGAGGAAACGGGGACCAAAACTTTGTGTAGGCCCTGACGTACTCGTACTATAACTTTATAGTCGAGATTTTTTTCTCAATATTCTAAGTCTTAAGTTAGCCGCGAGTTTATTCGTTAGCGATCGAACGCGTTAAACTTAGATTAGATGGTTCGATACCCGTCACAACGTTTTCGATTCTTACAAGCGTTAGTCTCGTTAAAAGCGTGCGACTATATTATATGTACTGTATTGTAATTTATTGTAATTGTTTCGGTTAAACTGTGTAAGTATGTGTGTAGTAGTAGATGACCTTCCACAGAATCTGGTTGTAGCAAGAATGTTATTTTCTCTGGCGCACCAAATTTTACATGACTGGGATATTTGATATTTTCATATCAAATATTTCCCTATTCCATTTACATGACTGCAAGTAAAATTTTAATAAAATGCCGTAATGTTCTCCGTTTGTCGAACTAAGTTATGTGAAATTTAAGACACAAATATTCTCCGTGTGGTGATAGAATAGCATTACGCCTACTTTGACCAATTACGTATATTTACATTTTTAAACTCAATTGTTAAAACATTAAAAAATGGCATTTAAAAGTTGTTACACCTAAAATAGTGCACCTTTAATTCATACATATTTGTTTGGATTTAAATCTCATCTCTGAAATTCGGATAATGAGGTAATTAATTTTAGTCTAATTTTGCTTAAATCCAGACAAATTTTGCTGAATTTAATCCAAATTAGTTTATAGGCGTGTCAGGTTTTATTTTTTTCCTGTGAACATTATGGAATAGAAGTTAATAACATTTTTAGTTGAATGATTCAGATCACGTTTAGCTAATAACTTTTCTTTTCTACTTTAAGTGTAAAAATGTTAGAAAATCGATTCTTTCATAAATTAAGTTGCCTTTTATGCAGCATATATTTTCTGAATTTAAGACCGCACTGTCTGAATTTCAGAATTGAGCCTTACATTCAGACAAAATGTTACCTATTCATCAATTCATCATATTTATCGATGTCATCACTGGAGTGATAGCTTTCGGGAAACTCTTGCTCTATGCTGACGATCTGAAATTAATTTCTATATGGTAAGATCAATTTAGGACGCTCAACTCCTATAAAAGGATTTATATAGTATCAGTCAATGTTGTCAAATAAATGGAATGCCTTTAAATGTCGGGAATTGCCATACTATATCTCATTCTCGCGCAAATCTATAATTATAAATATTAGTATCAAATAAATCGATCTCCCATGCAACAGTAAATACTCGAAATTATACTCCGCGCCTCTAATGACTTTCACCAAATAAAAACATTGAATAATTTTATATGAAAAGTTCGAAGACCCCAAAGTTACGAGTGGGAAGTTGTTGTAAATAGTACCTATAATCAATTTTTCATCGGCTTAAAATGATACCCTGAGCCGTATTTTTTATTCGTGAAAAAATTCATTAAAATTGCTATGTATAATAACATAAACGCTAAATAAGCTGGTACAACCATATATGATACGAGCTTGAAAAAGTATATAAGCAAGTTAAAGTACTTGAAAATCATTATTGAAATAGTAATATAAATGTTTCATGTGAATATATTTTATTAATTACTAAAAAATACCCGTATTTTTTTAAATTATAAAATAATTCTTATTTGACAAAACATAATTACAAGTTATTTCACGTACTTACAGTTTCAGTATATTTAGCAAGTATAGTAGCACGTTATAAAACTGAGGAAAGCTTACAATTACATAATATATAATGAAACTATAACATAGTTCATTAAGGTAAACAACAAAAATTGAAATTAAATAGATTTCTGAATTCCAAACTTTAAGTGTTTGTAAATTAAAGGTGTCTACTATTATACTATTATACAGCTTCAAGTAAATTTTCTGCATACTTCGGATTTGTCTTTTTCACTTTATACTTAATCCACATTTTTTTAAAGTTTGCCTGAGCTGATTCCCCAGCTTGTTCCGAAGAGAACCCCAATCCTTTCTTTTTTTCTCACAAATATCATTAATATGAAAAAAACGGCGTGAAGTTTCGGAGTTACTTTTATCTCTAAATCTAAATAACTTTTTTTTTAAAACAGCGACGTTCTCAAGGTAATCTGATTTTAAAACATTTGAGAAAAAAGAATGTACAACCTCTATCAACCCGTGTAGAAATCGCCATACATTTTCCCGATTACCGATCTAGCCCTGATCGGTTTACTATCTTCGGGACCAGATCGGGATAATTCCATGGCCCAGAGCCGAGCCAGACAGTTCAAGTATTGCAACGCCACCTACTTCCAATTTAGGCTAATTGTCTTGCTGTCAAATGAAGTGTGTTATTTTTGATAAAATTCATGTTTATTATCTGAGTTTAAGTTTGTAATGTAATAAACATAATGCCAAAGCCAAGAGTACGCCAAGAGTTCGAAAGCATCGCGTGTTAGCTGCTTTAGACAATTTTCATGATGTGAACGAGGGTAAGTAAATCGTTAAATCGTATTGAATATTTAT
>JAAAKG020126397.1:0-37950 GCA_010014905.2 Druon quercuslanigerum
AATAGGCCACGCCCAGAGGTGGTGCTTGATTGGGGCTCTCTTATACTTTTGATTCTGCTCATCAGTAATTTTTATTTCGAATTTTTGTAAATTTTTCAAATTATTTATTGCTTTTTTTTGTAATTAAGATTATTTGAATTTAGAATTATCCCCATATTGAAGAATAAAAAAATGATAAACAGTTTTTTTTAATTCTTAACCTTTTTGTTAACTATATTAATACGAGAGTAAACTATTTTTGAAACGAATTAGGCAGCTAAATTCTAAATAAATTATTTATATGAAAGACACTCAAAAATATTGAAAGAGAATAATAATGGAATTTCTAACATAAATTAAATAGAAAACAGTGCGTAGGTGTAATGAAAATTATATTTTTAATTTTTAATAAGTAGTTTATTATTTTCCTTTACACAAACATTTTTCTTACAGAAACAACTAGCTCTTTATTTAATTTTTCGATGATAAAAATTGCGAAATAAATAGGAAAAAGTATATGTACGAATTTCAAGTATAATTCACTAACGAGACTAGCAACTTCTCATTAAAAAACTAAAACATATAAAAGTTGTATCAAAAATGTGAATAACTTTTTTTTATAAGAAACAGTCTAAAAGATTTCTTAATGTAACTCATTTAATAAAATATTTTGATTCAATTCAAGAAAGCAACTTTTTAGACACGGGACTCCTCTAAGTAGCCACCTTTCGCATCAATGACAGCTCTGCAAATTCTTGAAATTAGTACATATAGTTTTTCCTATTTATTTTGTAATTTTGATCATCGAACAATTAAATAATAAGCAAGTTATTTGTGTAAGAAAAATTTTTTTGTAAAGGAAAATAATAAATTACTTAAATAATAAACTACTGATTAGAAATTGAAAATATAATTTTCATTACACTTACGCACTGTTTTATATTTAATTTATTTTTGAAATTCTATTATTATTCACTTTTAATATTTTTGAGTGTTTTTCATATAAATAATTTATTTATAATTTAGCTGCTTAATTCTTTTCAAAAATAGTTCACTCACGTATTAATATATCGACCTTTTTATTAATATTCTAGTTGATAAAAATGTTAAGAAATAAATAAACTGTTCATCATTTTTTTATTCTTCAATATGGGGATAATTCTGAATATGAATAATTGTAAATAATTAAAAAAAACAATGAATTATTTTAAAAATTTACAATAATTTGAAATGAAAATTACTGATGAGCAGAATCAAAAGTATAAAAGCCCCAATATAGCACCACCTCTGTGCGTGGTCTATTTAGTCCTGTCTCAACGAAGGAGGCGAGCAGCAACCCGGCCGAGAACCGTGATCGTCGACTAAAACTCAACTCAGACACGATTGAACATTTTTAATCGTATCTCGGGAACTGATGGAGATTTTTAAAATTTCTTTGGCTTAAATAAAAGATAACATTTCAGGCTCTATGTCGCATAATTTTTAGATTTTTGCAACAATTTTCCTAGGTTATGCTAAAAGTTGAAATCGAGGTACAAAATTTTAGAAAAGCTAGAATTTTTTAAAAAACTTATCACGTGCTGTATTCTCTTCAGCAGATAAAAAAAATCTGTTTGACATTCATTGGCGTGGAATTTCATAGGCTTTTCAACTGTTATTTAAAAAATGCTCTATCTTTTTTTTCGCTGAGTTATCGTGGTTCAAAGCCAGCAGTGATTTTTAATAGTGCTTGCGTCAATCGATCTCATAATTTTCGACGGTAGTGTAGATAATAGACATGCTATTAAAAACAAAAAATTTGTATTAGTATTTCCTTTATATCTCAAATTAAAAATTACGTGAGAAAAAAATAATATTCTCGCGCACAGGGCGCATTAGTTCTCTTTAGCTAACTGTAAAATTGTCTTCGTTAATTATCCATTGTAAATTTTTATTGCATCCTTAGGAAAGAAATGTAAAAGAATGTATTACTTGATATTGTAACAATTTAAACATCACTATATGTTGCCCACTTTCAGATATTTTGTAAACGTTATGTTAATATCCGCGACAGTTATGAATCTCTTTAACTGGATCTTTAAAAGAGACGAAATTACGAGAATCACGTTACTTAGGACGTACACTTCCTTACACACCATACATTTCGCGACTTAATCTTCCATGGAGCAGTGCAAACTAGTATACGCTATAATACAATAGCATATAACTGCGAACACGTATGGTGTGACTTCAAAGTCTTCAGAGTATAGAGAGACTTCCTATCCTATACATTATGGGGAATGGAAAATAGTTAGGGGGATAATGCTCTTCCAGCAAAACCTCACTGATCACGTTAATGTTTCTGAGTACTCACAGAAGCGTAAGGAAAGCCGAGGAACAATGCACTTGAATTTATGCTTGGTCGATCTCTCTATATACTTAATGAAAGGAGCAGACGTATAAAAGATAATGAATGAGTACTATCAAATTGATACACTTGATCTTCAGGGTTCCCGCATGAATAAAAAAATCGAGCACATTATACTCATTTTTATTACATGGCGAAAAATATTATCCAACGTCCAAATTTGGACAACTACCATAAAATTCTCCTGTTCTTATTTAAAAAAAACTTCTTACCTGAAAAAGAAAAAAGTTTGTTGACAAAAATAAAAAAAAAGAGAAAAGAAAATCAGAAGGTAACCAACCAAATCCTCTTCCTTCTGTTTTGTTTTCAATTTCGTTCGTCTTTTTCATTTTGATTGTTGCCAAATCACAATAAAAAAATATTTGTAAATCGGTACTCATATAGCATCCTTATCAAAGCAAGAACAAATTGAGCAGGCAGAAATAGCACCGAAACAACGATTATCTTTTTGATTTCAGAGAATCAAGCGAGGTTCAAATTGCAAATCCTCTATAAACACACACCAGAAATATCCGTCATAAACACGGCAGAAAGAGAGAAAGTAAAAGAAAATTAAGATTTATGAAACCTCATTATTAACTGTAATTTATTACATTAACATACCTTTTGTTTAATTTATCTAAATCAGTTTTTAAATTAAAAATAGCTCAGTATTCAAAAAAATTATCATTCAAAATACGGTTCCGGTTGACTATGTAACCGAAAAAAACGATATTCTAATATGAAGAGTGTCACATTCTTACAGGCATATTCTTATTAGTAATATTCTTAATGAATTAAGCGAAATTCTTACTTTAAGAGTATTTTCTAACCAAAATGAGAAAATATACTTAAAATTAGAATATGATTAAGGGAAGAAGAAATGCGCATTGCTCTGTTCAATAATTTCTTTTCATGTTTCATGCCACGTGCTTTTTGATCAGTTCATTTTATTGTAATTTTGAGCATTGAGGATTTAGATTTAAAGAAAAGTGGTAAGCACAACATACGAATAATTTAATATTTCATCAAAATGTGTAAAAGTGTTGTTAGCACATTAAAATTTCCAATTGAAAAAATAGTTTGTAACCTATAAATTTGTTGACTTACCCAATTTAACAGTATACTTACTTCTGTTTTTGATGCTCACAATTTATTTACTTTTCAATTAAAGATTTCGTATAGCATTATTTACTATTATGTATTTATTTCGCGCAGTCAGACCGAGACATGTCCTCTAAAGTCTAAGATTAACTATACCTTATTATCATATAGACAACGTCATTTTAATTTGCAAATATGCTAAAACTTAGAGGGAAATTCTTAAAATTAGACAAAAGTATATATTCTTAAGAATTCTTCTATTATTCTTAGGGTTTCCGTTGTACATTAGGAATATATTTTGGGCGCCTATTTAAGTTGCAAATATTCTTCATCTTAGTGGGAAATTGTTAAAATTAGAATATCGTTTTTTCAGTGGCTATTGTTGCAATGTTTCTGGGTATACCCCTTGAATTAGTTGAACAAGACATTTTAAATAGATGGGACATTAAAATGGGATGGGATAAGATTTTCAAATTAAGATTAAGATGGGATATTAAAACACGTATTCGATTATGCCAAAAAGATTTTTTTAGAGAGATAGTTTTTATTATCAACTCAAGTTATTTAAAATTGAATGGACCTTTTTATAGACAAAAGTTTGGTACTCCCATTGATTTAGTAATTTCACAGATTTTAGAGGAAATAGTGATGGAAAAATTGGAGGTCTATGCATTTAAGAAGATAGATTTCGATTTGCCTTTTTACTTTCGGTTTGTTGATGATACCTTATTGTTAGAGGTGTGCTAAAAAATTCGATTCGATCAACCCACCGATCGAATGTCGAAAATCCGACATTCGATCCGCGTTACGATCGGATCGGTTTTTCCGATTCGATCGTTCGGCCTTGTATTGTTGAAAATTGAAAATAATGAAAATCCAATATGCAACTAACGAAAGGCATTTTAAGTTTGTAATTTGTAATTTCAATTCTAAAAATCCAATCCGATGGATATAGAATGCAGATTGCAGATCTAGAGAGACATGAAGACAAGACTGTGTCAATCAGCTGGTTAATATTACACATCCTCTTTATAGTTCAACAATAAAAAAGAACGTGCTGGTAATTTTTATTTTAGTAATTAAAACTTGCTATACGATTACACAGTAGCTAGTAATAATAATTCTTTAGCTGTTATTCATCTCAAGATTTTTAAAACGTTTTTTAAAGGTTTTAATGGTTAATATTTATTTTCTTGTTTAATATTCTCAAGACAGAATTATAAAGGGGGAGGATCGCTACTGAAGGGAGGCCCAATATTCTGTTATTACTTATTACCCTAGCTTTATTTTAATTTTTTTCATCAAATAACAATTTTAAAAAATGTGGCAGCTTCACTCGCAAATTTAAGCGCGTCTACGGTGTGCGATTGTTGGTTCGCGCGCTTCGCGCTCGATACTATATGTATCTCACGCTTCGCGCACGATAGTAAATTTTCCTCGTGCTTCGCGCTCGATAATATATTTACCACGCCCTACGCGCTCAGCCTTTGCATTTTTTCAGATTTGTGCGCCTGTAATTTAGGGATTGCGATTTTTTTTGTTAAAACTCCTTCGGTTTTAGCAAACACATTCTCATCACGTATCTATATTATATTTATTTCTGTAGCTTGGCCTAGGGCAGCATATTCACATATTGCAAAATAAAGTACAAATTTTGTTTTTGCTAGATACTTTAATACTTGTCTCTTATTTTACATTAAATTTAATTGTCAGCTACCTTGAAAAAGTTGTATCATTTCAATAAACTTTTTATTATTGCAATCCATAATATCCATTAGTATTAAAACAAAAGTATTTTCACTATCTTATTTTTATAGTTTAAAAAAGTGCGCATCTTACTAAAAAAAAATTTTTATCAGCCATTTTGTTGCAACTAATGTGAACTTTCCATAAATATAATTTTTGTTACAATATTTTTTACGATTTAAACTAAAAATAACTGTCCTAGCGTGAGGTAGTTCGACACAAATTTGTAGATATCATGCAGGCGAAAAATGTTATTGAATAGAATGTTATTGTAGTTTGTGTTCCTTTCATGAAAAGTGAATTTCTTTATTTTTGATGTATTTCCATAACAAGAATTTATGGCGAAATTGTAGATATTTTTTTGGTAAAGAAATTTTGTCCAAAAATTTAACATTCTTGTTTTTCATCTTAATTTAACAAATAAAAAAAAACTTATTTTTTTCGTACCATATGTCGTATTTCAAACAATTTACTCTTATTTTTAATGTTATTTTTTTACGATTAAAGCAAAAACAACGTGTTCTATGAAAAATTATTTATAACAAATTTGCATGATATTTCCCCTCTATTGAAGGTTTTTTTAAAAATGAATTTTTTTTATTTTTTATTTTTTTTCGAGTAAAACAAAAACAGGATGTCCTTTGCAAAAGTGAACAATACAAAATTTGTAGATTATTTTAAGGTGCTCATCCGAGCCTGCTAACTTTTTTTGTTTCTTGTCCAATTAGCCCGAAAAATCAATTTTTTCTCTTTTCATTATTTTGGTGCTATCCAAATTTGAACTTTCGACTTTTCGAAAAAATTCAAAAAGTTGTTATGAAAGCATTGCCTTTCCAAAATAAACATTTACTTCCTCCAGTCTTTTTTTCGTTTCGTATGTTGTTTGACTTAAAAAGTCCATTTTCGTTTTTTTCTTTTTTTGGATATTAAAAATACTACATACAAGTCTGATAATTTTGATCTTATCGAAAAACTATGGATAGTCATACACAGAATTTTCCAATTTCCAAAAAATGATCTCAAAATTTGTTGTGCTTTCAAAAAATTTGAATTTTCGAAAAAAGTCAGAAAGTTTTTATGATATCATTGTAAGTCTTGCCAAAAGAAACATTGTTTTCGCTCTTGACTTTTTTTCATATCGTGCGTTGTTTGGCTTAAAATGTCAATTTTCGATTGTTTTTATCGAAAAAATTTTAAGGACAAATTTTTCATGTTCCCGAGCACTATTGATGGTTGTGTACATAATTTTTAAATTTCGAAAAAAATGATCTGAAATTTTTGGTGCTTTTGAATTTTTGACTTTTCGAAAAAATTCGAAAAGTTGATAGGATGACATTGTAAGACTCCCTGAAAGAAACATTTTTTGTCACCGCCTTTTTTGCAAATCGTGCGTTGTTTGGCTTAATATGTTAATTTTCGTTTGTTTTTTGGGATTTTTAAAATTCTGATAATTTTTATTTTCTGGAAAAAATGTTATACAGATAAATTGTTTGTGTTTTTGAATACTATGGATAGCCGTAAATAAAAAGCCGTAATGAAAAAGTGTGCCAAAGTAGAATTCAATCTAATAAACCTTCGGAAAGTTATCGTGCCTACATTATACTACAGACTACAGACTACACAGACAGAACGACAGACTCCTTCGTGAAAGTAGTTTTTTCTGACTCAGGGGATCTCAAAACGTCAAGAATTCATGAAAACCGACTATGTCAAAGTTTAGACAAAACCAATACATTCTCATCCGGATGAGAATTGAGAATGAAAAAAATTTGTATTCTGAATTTATGCAATTTGTATTAATAATTAGGGAATAAGATATTTCAAATCATATAAAATATATGTACCTAAAATTTTCATTTAGTTGTATAGTATTAAATTGAAATTTTGTCAATTGTATCCTATAATATTTTCATCAAATATTGTAAGAAGAAAAGTGGAACTGATTTTAACTGCTTTTACCTCCTTTGCCTACAAGTTATTTACACACGAGATTTTGTTTTTGATTATAGTTGTTTGTCACCCTACGAAAAACTTCAGATCAAATTTAAAAGTAATTTAGAAAGTCATTTTTGAAAAAAATTATCATGATTTATAATAATATTTTTAAATTTCTTTTGTATAATTTTAATATTAAAAATTCGAAAATCCAAATAATATTCTTGTCCAATTTGTCACTTACAAAGTCGAAATTGTTTGTATTGGGCCTTACCATAGCTTAGTTTAGGTTTGTAATCAAGTTAAATAAAATTTTTAAATTATTCTTAATAAGTGAACATAAATTACACAGTATGAAATATATCATGATATTTTAAACCGATAATAAGGATATGAATTGTAAAGCCCAATATGGAAATTGACAAGTTCGACATTATAAATGATTGATCGGCAAATAATTATCTTAATTTGAAATTTGAGTTTTGAAAATTTAAATTATATTAAAGAACAAATTTAAAAATACAGTTATATGTTAAAATAATCAGAGTTGGCTACTTGCATCAACAAAAAAATTCTTGTTCTTTCATACACTTCATTTCATTTCAAATTCCGGTTCTTTCACAGTTAACAAAAATTTTTCAAATGCATTGAAATTCAGTTTAAAATCTAAAAGTTAAAATTGTTCAAACTGAAGAATTTAAGATTTCTTCATTTTAAGCAATTAAAACTAAACAATAAAAAAATCAGATAAAATTAAAATTTTAATTTTAAACTCTCCAAATTTTCCAAATTAAAGCTAAAAAAATTTGCCATTCAAAAACTCCTAATTCAATAGTTTAATTATGGACACGTTTTAAAATGGAAATCTTCTAATTTCAATTGTTTTTATTTTAAGTGCTTTAAAATGAACATTATCTTAAATTGAAACATCCAAAATAGTAAAGTATAAATTTTAGAAAATTTAATTGTAAAAATTTAATGGTAAAGGATAATGAAGCCCAATAGCATTCATTATTTATTACTCATTCAAACCAAATTTTTCAAAATATACAAACTTAATGTCAACTCTTTTATCGATAGGAAACTTCTCGGTTCAAATATTTTTTGCAAATTTATTATATTGTCATAAAAAATAATGTGAATATAATTTTATTTTTATGAATTGTTTTTAATGCAACATTCAACTGTGGACAGTCAAGGAAGATTTAAATTGCATTTTTCAACAGGTGAATTGTCAACTTTCGAAAATGAAAAAAAGTTCAAAATTCAATTTTGTATTTTCTTCGCTTTTCAGCTGCTTAAAATTAAATTGTTTAAATTTTTCCTACCTTAATGTTTTACAGTTGCAATTCAAGAAAAAGCTTGAGATATGCAGATTTATTGGTTAAAAAATGAAAATCTTATCATTTGGTTGAGAATTCAAATATTCTTCTTGAAAATTCAACTGCTTCCATAGAAAATTGTACTAATCGTTTGGAAGTGAAATTTTTTGTTAAACGTTCCTTTATTTTACAGGTTAATAATTCAACTACTTTGCAAAAAATTTCTCTTTGTGGCTTGAAACTTCAACAGTTTAGTTGAAATTGTTTTTCTTTCATGACCTAAAAATCTTTATTTGTTGAAAATGCAACTATTTTGATGAAAAATTGAACAATTAGATTGGAAATGCACTTTTTCATAAATATTAATATTTTTAAGATGTAAATTCAACTATTCTGTTGAACATTCGTATTTTTACTTAAAACTTCAGAAATTTGGTTGAAATAATGATTTATATCTTTTAGTAAAACAATGGACTACTTGGTTAAAACTTGAAATACTTTGTCAAAAATTCCCTTTCCCGTTTAAAAATGTGTCCCTCCAACTGATTTATTTATTTGACTGTAAATTCATGTATTTTTTTTAAACTGTATCTCTTCTTGTAGAAAATAATAATCTCCTTGTTTGTAAATTCATCTTCTTGGTACCAAATTTAATTACTTGCTTGAAAGTTAAACTTCCTCGTATTTTTTTTGTTTGTTAAAGATTTTTAATTTTGTTTGAAAATTTATCTTTGTTTAGTTGAAATTTAACTATTTATTAAAAACTACATATATTTTCTTCTTCTTGAACATCTCCTCTCGTCAGTACCTAAAATTAAATATATAAGCTATTCTTATTCGATGTATGTTTTTACATATATTTTTCACCATTAAGGAAGTTTTATTATGTACAGCTGTTGCAATTAAAACTACCATTTTACCGGTAATTTTATCTGGATCGAAAAGTGCTTCAATTATACCATAATAGTGGAACAGAGAAACTTTTTCAAGAGTATTATTATTAATATTATTATACCAGGAAGCCATATCAGTTTCGTAGTAGCGTGACTCACTCAATGAGGATGGAGAGTAACTTTTTCAAGATTATAAAAACCATATTTTAGTATTTGTACATATTTAAAAACTCCACTTGATACTGTCAATAATATTTTCTACTGAAAATAAAACAAAATCTCCGGCCACCGCACCATTATTACCCTGAAAAGGAGGGGCATTTATCTGTGCAATTAGTCTTGACCTTAAGCTTGATGTACAAGGTCATTTAAAGGTCAAAGTGTTTTTTAAAATTGGAACCCCTATTTTTGACACTGGATTCGAAAATAGAGAGAAATTTCACGTCCGAAACGGTATTAGAAATTTTTTTATGACCTTTGGAAGGTCATTTCAAGGTTAAATGCAAAAAAAAGTATAGCTATGATATTCGATTGCCTTTTCTGATAGAATAATCGTAGTTGATATGTATTTTAGATTGAATCATTACTTCTTTAATTTGAATAAACATATATGGACCAATTAATTAATTTAAATGTGCCCGAATCAATTCAAAGAATCAAATAATAAAATATAGCCAAAGAATTCTTTTCTTCAGATCAACTAAAGATATGGGTCTGGTTTAGAGACAAATTCAAGTAAATCCATTCACAGAGTTCGAGTGTTAAACATTTTATAATAATTATTTTACAATATGATTCTAAATCTGTTCCAAGTTAAACAATTTACAAATTTGGATGTTGGAACTTCAAATGTCTGAATGAAACTTTATAAACTAGATTCGATGTGAGAATAACTTAAAATCAATATATTCATAATTATAAACGCTTTTATTCCATTTAAAATCCTATTCAAATATTTTTTTAGTCTAAAAATTTAATTTTTTACCTAATCAGTTTAAAATGTTTTAATTAAAAATATTTGAAAATGAGCAACTATATGAATCACATATTCAAAACTAAACAATTTGAAACTGATTTTTTTGAAATAAAAAAGCCTTGAATGGTAAAAATTTCAGAATGGAACATTTAAACTTTTAAGTTTACAATTTTTATTATAACGTTGAATAACAATTGAAAATTATGAATTTGAAACGGAAAAATTAAAATAAATAAAATAAATCTTGGTTATTAATTTTTTCCCAATTGTAAGAGGAAGTTTTTTGGTTTTTAATTATTGTTTAGAGGAAAAATGGAAGGCAGTGTGTTTTTAACATTTTGATCAAGCTTGAAATGTGAAAATTTAAGTTTTAAAATTCTGTTCAATTTTTGTTTTAAGGTTTGTATTGATTTGGAATTGATACCATTTTTTTTTTAATTAGAACAGGTACTTTTTTCAAGATTTTCTTTTTGTGTTCGAGGAAAGGATTTTTTATTTTCGATTTTTTCCTGAAATGGAAGAGGATAATTTAAAAGAAAAAAATATACAGGGTGGACCATTTTATTCTATCCACCACAAAATCTCCAAAAATAAGCGGTATACAAAAAAACTGTTTAGACAAAAGTAGCTCAGTACAATGGGGACCATCATTCTGTGAAATCGTTTTTGACCTTGAGATCAATTTTTAAGGTTATTTGAAGGCTACATTGATTTTTTTACACGGCAACCCCTATTTTTGACATTGGATTCTGAAAGAACGGGAAATTTTACGTCCGAAATGATGGTTATAGTCAATTTTCACGAAGTCAAATAAAGGTTAAACCGAGGTCAAATTTCAAAAATCATGCAGAACATGATTTTTTTTGTTTTATTCTTTTAATACATTTGGGCAACGCAAAGATGGGGTGGATTTGGAACCAACGACCTTGATTATCTTGACCTTGAGCCCAACTTGGAAGTTCATTAGAAGGTCAATGTGTTTGTTTTCTTTGACTACACCCGAAACCAAACCCTTAAACTCACAAGCTCCAAATTAACAAACTTCACATTGACCTTTGAATGGTGTTCTGATGATGATCATGCTCTACATGATTTATGAAATTTCACCTCGATTTAACCTTTATTTGACCTCGTGAAAATTGACTTTAACTATCATTTCGAACGTAAAATTTCCCGCTCTTTCAGAATCTAATGTCAAAAATAGGGGTTCCCATTTTAAAAATCAATGCGACCTTCAAATAACCTTGAAAATTGATCTCAAAGTCTAAACAACTTTTTTGTACGCCGCTTATTTCCGGAGATTTTGGGGTGGATAGATTAAAATGGCCCACTCTGTATAACTGGAACGAGGAAATTTGTGTTTTAAAGAGGCACTTATGTTATTTTGAAACTTTGCATTGAGCAAGTAGAAGGACATGTTCCATTTTTTAATATTTTTATAATTGCAAGTTTAAAACGAAGAATAATTTTAATTTAGGGCATTTAAAACGATGGCGTGAAAACCCAAAAAATCTAAATTTGAGAAAATGTTAACGTAACCCAGTCTATTTCCATTTCAAAACATTTCCTTTTAATTTTCTGCACAAAGATGAGAAAAATATTAATTTTTTATGTATACAGTACAATACAGTACAATAAGCTATGCATTATTAATGCATATATATTCGTCAAGCGCTGCTTTTTAACAGTATTCTATTTTCAATTAAAAAAATTTCTACGGTTCTAGATTTTTCTCATTCTCCTTAAAAAATTGAAATTTCTTAAGGGAGCGTCGATTTACGAAAAACTATTTTCAAATAAAAATTATTATTCTGTTGCAATGATTATGTCGACTTCTGTCAAGAAATGTTTTTTTCAGTTTCATGGATATACATTTGTATTTACACTAGAAGACTATTTTTTACATTTTAATACTTTTCTCATTGTCTTGACTATGAAAATTGTTAGAAGGTAGTTAATATTTGTTAAATTGAATGTAATATTCCTATAACTCAGAAGAATATTTCTTCAATTCAGGTAATTATTTGATTGCAATGATTTTGCCGACTTCTGGCATGGAATAAATTTTTTTTCAATCTAATGAATATGCATTTCTATTAAATACTTTCTTCATTCAAATAATGTTCTCATTGTTAGAATTCAATAAATATTTGTTTAACTGAATGAATATTTATTTATTTTGAACAAATATTTCTCTAATTTAAGTCAATATTTCGTTGCAACAATTGTGTCGACTTACAGCGTTAAATAATTTGTTTTTTCAATTGAACGAATATCGATTTATCGCGAAGGATGATTTTTCAAGTACAGATAATAGTTTTGTTTTTATGAGTGTGGCAGTTCTTAGAATGGAATAAATATTTCTTCAATTGAATAAAAATTCAATTATCTCGAGTGAACATTTTTTTGACTCAAACAAAATAAAGTCATTGCTCCAGTCATGTATGAATTAATTAATTGTAAAACATATTTCTTCCTTTCAAATAATCTATTACACAGGATTAAGGAAGGAGTTCTTTAGACGTCTTAAATATATCCAATAAACCTAGGTTCGTACCTTCTAGGAAATCATTTCCTTGACTTAATATTTTTCACTTTTAATGCGAAGAAATATTTACTTATGTTGAAGAAATATCACCAAAGAAATCATTTTCTTAAATGAATGCTTAAATCTTTAAAATCCAAACAATATTAACTTAGCTGAAGTAAACCATTCCTTGATACAAAAAAGCAAAGAAACTCATTTCCTTGCATTACGTAAATTATTTTTAAGTGCAGATTTAGAATTAAAAAATACTTTTGATCTTCTAAGACAGCAAAAATAAGAATCTTAATAACTTCTTAATAATTTTGTGATAAATGACTATAAATATTATAAATAATCTGCATAAAACAAATCTCTGAATAAAGATAAAATTGCATGAAATCCGATGCAGCTATTTTAATATTCATTTTTAAATATAATTAGTATTTTTTATTTATTACATTATACAATATTTCAAATTTGAGCACACATTTTAATTTTATAATCAGACAACTAAAATAAGGAACATGTTATAAGCGCGTACGCGCGCTTATTTTTGCTGATAAAGAATAATATTTAAACATTGGTCATTGGATTTCTTACCAAATTTCAAAACGCCTTTATCTTTTGAAAATTTCAGATATGTATGTAGAATTAAAAGTACTTTCATCAATATTATACAATTTCTAAATCTGAATGAATAAGAGTTAACTAATTAAATAGTTCAAATCATTATAATTGGTTTTGTGAGTATTTCCAATAGTCTTTAGTGAACAAAAAATTATTTGTGCACAGTGAAATTATTCAATTTTTATATTTGTAGAAATACTTTATAAATTTTTTTTTTAAATTTAGATGTACAGAGTATATGATCAGAATTTTTGTTTTCTCAAACAACAGAATACAAAATTACAAATAAATATAAAAAAAATATTAATCTGAGAACGTTAAAACTTCTATTTTATTAAGTTTGTCATTTAGGAAAATAAAAGGTATAAGAATGCGGAGCATATTCATTCAAGATTCAAAAAACCTTTGTTTTGTAGACATGTAAAATTTTTGGAATTGCAAAACTTATTTAATTAAAGAAAAATTCTATTTCATAATTCTTTGATCTATTTGCATATTTTTATTTTTGATTAATTCATTTAGGGGAACTAATGACTGGTTCCTGTTTATTGATAGACAATGATAACCTAATTGGAAGAAAATATGTAAAAAAAACTAAAAAAGTAATAAAAGATTCAATATAATACTCTGTATGGGATTTTCCAACGCACGGGTCAATCGAATCGAAAAATTCGATTCGATTGAAATTCGATCAGTGGTACGATCGAATCGAATTAACCGATCCGAAAATGAACGCAGATCGGATCGGAAATATCACATTCGATCCGACCCAGTGCGCACGTCTACTTATTATGTGTTCCTTCAAGAAAAGTTGAAGATGATTGTCGATACTTTCAACAGTTTTCATCTAAAATTTCTCTTTAGCCATGATATAGAAAAAAAATGAAATTAGTTTTTTTAACATAGAAGTAATTAAAGGTCAGGATGGAAATATTATGACCTATTGTTATAGGAAAAGTACATATTCAGGTAGAATTTTAACATTCTCTTCTGCTCATCCTTTTCAAAACAAAGTGCTACTTAGTTGCCAGATCTTTAGGTTTATCCCACATTTAATTTTACCTAAGAGATTCCAATATTGACAAAAAGAGGTATTTCAGATTTCAATCGAGTACAAAATTCGTAAATTTTTAGACGATTGAAACCCAAAATAGCTCTTTTTATCAAAATGAATCATCGTGAAAGCATTGAATCTATTAGATTTGAATATTGCTAGGATTATCCTTTTTCTAAATCATTAATCACAAGTGTCAATTGAGAAACATATTACAATTAGAATTCAACAAATCAAAAACAATCAAAGTAATATTTTGTCCTTATATAATTAAAAATGGATTCAATAATAATACTTTGCAAAGATCCTTTAAACAATTTTTAAAAAAGGTGGTGTTGTCTGCAAGATCACTTGCATGTTCGGTAAGATGCCTTACGTAGGATAAACTGACAGACTTCTTAATTATACTAGGATGGATGAACACAAAAGTTATGATCGTTTGGGATGCTGTTATAAGAGTGTTCTTGGCAGATATGCAATTGAATTTATTGACTTTGACCATGAGTTTGACTGAAATAATGTTGCAAGCTTGCATAGCGAAAGTCATGAGAAAAAGAGAGAATTTATGGAAATGTTTTACATTAAATACAAAAAGACTTATCTGTTAATTTAAAAACTGATTTAAATAAATTAAACAAAAGTTACGCTAATTTTACATTTAACGGTGAGGTTTCATGAATCTTGATTTTTTTTTTACTTTCGTTGTTTCGGCGCTGTTCCAACCTACTCAATTTTTTCTTACCTTGATAAGGGTTCTGTATAAGTACCGAAACGTTGATGAACATTATTCACAAATGTTTTTTATATTGTGATTTGTAATAATAAAAATAAAAAAGACGAATGAAATTTAAAAAAAGAGAGGGAAGGAGATTTTCTTGGTTGCCTTCTCATTTTCTTTCTTCTTTTTTATTATTGCCAAAATAGTCTATACTCCTTCACTTTCATTTTTGTAATCTTGTGATAGCCGCTTTCCTACTTATACTTATATATTTATACTTATACTTATACTTAGGTGCCGCAGAGTATATTATCTGACAACAGAAACTAGTGTTCAATTTTATAAGTTAGACACTGAACATAGTTATCAAAAGACGTGATAATCCAGTTATGGCCAGTTATAACAGCTTATACTACTATGCTTTCTCTATTCTCACCATCATCACTGTCTGTGCCTGAAGTATTTTAAGGATTTTTATTTACCCTTAAAAATAAATATAAATATTACTGTCAACATATAATAATTATTATTGAATTAAACTTTTTATTAAATGCTACATTCAAATGTGCGTAGTTCAACCATTTAAATTTTTTAACATAGCTGCTATTTTTGTAGGTCAGTAGAATATTTGTTTCATTTCAGCGTCATTTAATTTCATAAGTTAATTTGTATTTTGTCAATTTTGTCACATGCTTATTCTGAACCATATTTTGCATCGTGGGATGACATGAATATATTTGGTAAAATTAAGGGTACGCTTCTTTGAACAAAGAAATCATATCTCCCAACTAAGGAAAACTTTTACTACAGCCGTTAAATTTTAATTGGTTTAATTCACTTGAATAATAATTCACTGTCTAAAATAAATATTAATTCGTACAATCAGTAAGAGAATTTCTTTAAATTGAGTAAATTTTCATTGATTCAAGATTATTTTTCTCGGTGTAACATTGTTGTCTACTTAAATCCCGAAAAAATTATTTTTCAAATGTTTTTCTCAGGTATAAATTTTATTAATACGGAGCCACTTAAGTATTAAGTATCGTATTTTTTAAAGAGAACGAACCTTAACTCCTCCAAAGAAATAGATAATCTTATGAAATCCTTGTACATAATATCTGAATTAGTTAGAATGGTACTATTTATTTATATGTAAAAGTATTAACTGCTTTTGCATTTGTAAACGAAACTTTAATTAGGACAAATGATTTATTACTGTTTTACGTTTTTAGGAATTTAATCAAAATATTTAATTTAGGAAGCTACCACAAAATAATGTTTACAGTCTATTCTTGAATAATTTTACAAAAATTTGTCTTTTACTTTTATTTTATTTCAATGCTTAAAATTCAATACATATTTAACATATAAACATTTTAAATAAAATATATTTTACTGCTATTAGTGGAATTATTCGAAGGAATTTTGATATGAATAAGTATAATACCAGTACTATAAAGTTACTTTTATCCTTTTATTTCAGAATTCCCCTAGCATAGGGAGAAAAAAGTGAGAAAAACTAGAGGTTTAACGGAGGTTTTATTTTTGCACAGGAATGCTGGTATTTTTCCGTATCTTTAGTAGCTGAGTTATAATCTGCTATCAGAATTATTCTACATTGCCTCAGACTTGTCCCTCCTTGTTTCAATTTTCCTCCACCTTTCAATGTTTGACTCTTTCCCCTAGACTGGGGGAATTCTAAGGTAATGTAGAATAATTCTGATACCAGATTTTAATTCAGCTACTCAAAATACGGAGAAATATCAGCTTTTTCCCTGGCTAGCGGAAAATGGTGGCGTCTAGCGGAAATTCTGAGGCCGGATTCAGATTCAGCGGCTAAAAATTCATAAGAGTAGCCTAGTCGTATATAAAGTTCAGACCTCTTTTGTCATTTGTGGGCGGGTGCAATTGTATATTTCACTTCAAAAGAAGTATTACGCATGCTCGAAAAATCTCTCTATAACTTTAAAAACAATTCTCTAAAATTTTCAGGATTTTCCAGGTGTACACAAATTTCCTAAGAATGACAGATTTTCCAGGTGAGAAGTAAATTGAAGAAAAAAACTCAATGAAAGTGTCCTACAACATCTTTCACATACCGATACGATCATTAAATTCTATTTTGAAACAGAAAATAATCCCCTGCTTGAGTCCTACGTACCTGAATCACATAATAAATGTACATATTAGTTTTTAGTACAGTAATATATATTCTTTGATTATCAGTTTAGTAAGATATTAAGTTTAAATACAGTATATCCTATAATCTTTTTGCTTATCTTTAAAGGGTGATTACTCAGATTCAAAAGAAAATTGCCTTTTGATGTTATCTTGTCGTCTAGAGTAAAAACTTTCCTTAAAATTCTATGTTTTTTCAAAGTATCTTTAGATTATCACAGACATAATTTTTCTTAATACGGACCCATTCAAGTATTAAGTACCTATTGTATTTTTTAGGCCATTCTGATCCTACACCACCGCAAAGTTTTAAATCAAACTTAAATAATCTTATTAATTTTCCATATGTGAATGGTTAAGTTTCAATTACTAAATTCATTAGAAAATCAGGAAATTAAAAAATAGGAATATATTTCAGTCCTTATTAACATCTAATAATATAGAAATGGTACTTTTTTATGTAAAAAATGAAAATAAAAATATAATTAATCTATTCTTAAACTTACTGCTATAGTCCATGAATTTTAGTAACATATGTTTTAAATTATTTATTTTTATATGTGCTTAAAATTACATGTGTTCGTTTTAAAAAGCGTACGTTTTCTTAAACTGAGTAAATGTACAATCAGTTTGAGTATATAACTTTCTTATCCCAAGAATTTATGATTGTGATGTAAACAAAGAATTACTTGAATCAAGGAGTTACTGTACTGGCTGAAGTACAAGAACCAAGAATTTCACGAAAAAATTTTTTTATATTGTATCAAGTAAAACAAAACTTCAAACAAGTATTTACATGTATTTAATTCAAGAAAGAGTAATTCATACTCTCATTTACTCATCTTGAGAAAATATTTATTTAATCCAATTAATTATTTGTATTACATACAAGTAACTAATTAAATGGAAATAAATGCATACATGTTTGTTTTTAATTTATATTTAATTGCACCAAGTAATTCTAATGATACAATTATTGTCTTCATGCTCGAAATTTTGTTTATTATGGTAAGCTAATATTAATTTGTCTGAAGTAGAATTACATGTGTTTACTCCAACCAAGGTGAATTTTTGTTACGTGTAAGAAAGTGGCTTTCATTTCTACCATAAAAGAGTTTTGTATAAGTCTATATCAATTAAAGCTTATTAATTGTCCAATATAAACAGTTTTATTCCCCCTACTAAAATAAAAATTGCATATTTTCTTTTAAAATATTGTTGAAAGGGTTGAAGATCTCGGACAAACAAGCATTTTTAATAATATATGGGTAGATTTCTTCACGCGCCTGAGTATCCCCACAAATTTCAATTTATGCAATTTCGGCATCATAAGGTAAAGGTTAAATCCACGTTATAATTTTAAAAGAGCCATTATCGATCGGAAGAGATCAAGCATGCTGCGAAAACGTGCCTTGTATTATTTATGAGCAGAGCCCTTCCTAACCGTAGATTATACGGCGGTAGCGATCCAATATGCATTTTCAGGTTAATTATTTTTAAAGTGATAAACAATAAAAAATGTTTATTACATCACTAATTTTACAACTCCCGGATTTTCCTTTATTTTTCCCTGCGTAATTTTTTATTCTCTCTGACCATTAAGATTCGAAGACCTCGATTTTAATCTTGTAATATTTTTAGCGCAGAATCGTTTATAAACGAAATTTGTAAACCAAACATAACCATTCTTAACCAACGAGATGAATTTTTACCAAAAATATGAATTTTCAACAAAATACAAGGAATTTTCAATGTAAGAGGTAAACTTTCAACTAAAATGATGAATTTTCTAACCAAAAAGACAAATTTTTAACTAGGAAGATGAACTTTCCAACAAAATACATCAATTTTCAACTAAAATCATAAAATCAAGTAAAAAAAAAGTTTATACAAATTGTTGAAGTTTTAAGGCAAAAGATAAAGTTTTGTAGGAGTTTATTTTTCAACATAAAGATATGAATTTTTAACAAAAAAGTTCATTTTCATCCAAACCGTTGCAATTCCAACCGAAAAGAGAAAATTTCAAACCAGGATGATTTTTTTCTACCAAAAGTATATATTTTTAACTAAAAAAGATTAATATTTAATCAAAAACATAAAATTGTCCATTTTAAGTAAAAAAATTTAATTTGAAACCATAAAAAAACGAATGTTCAAAAAAATATTTAAATTTTCAAACAAAGAGATAAAACTGCAAAAAAATGTTTAACAAATTATTTCAATTATTTCCAATTTTCTGAATTTATCATTGAAAATTGCCAAGTTTTTGCAAAAGAGCTTACTTTTCAGCCTGAAAAGCATTTTTCTACCAAAGAGATGGATTTTCAACCAAAAAGATGCATTTTTAATTAAAAAAATTATTTTAAATAAGCAAAAAAAGTGTACACAAATTGCTAAACTTTCAAACGAAAAGACCAAGTTTTTGTAAAACAGTTTACTTTTCAACCGGAAAATATGAATTTTCAACAAAAAAGTTAATGTACAACCAAACCGTTGCATTTTTTAACTACAAAAAAAAAGAATATTATTTTAAACCAAGATTATTTTTTTACTAAAAAAGATAAATTTCCAACAAAAAATTGAAAAGTTACTTTTTTCAATTTCAAAAATTAATTTCGTATAAAATAAAGATCGATTTGTAACAAAACCATTAAATCTCTAACGAAATAGATGAATCTTTAAAGAACAACAAAAATAATTTTTATGAAATTAATTCAAGTTTTGTCCAAGTATTCGAATTTTCAAGTAAAAATAACCATTTTTATACAAATAATTCAGCTTTCAGCCAGAGATAAGAGTTTTTAACTAAAATGATGAGTCTGGAACTAGGATAGTTAAATTTGTATTTTTGAAAAAATTGTTTTCTAACAAAGAGATGCATTTTAACTAAAATTATGAATCTCAGATAAAAATATTTTTTAACAATATGCTTTAACCTTCAATTAAGCAGTTATTTATTTAATTAAAAAATTAATTTTGAACGAATAAACTTACTGGTAGATATTTAAACAAAAATGTACGAATTTTCAAGTAAAATATTTGAATATTTAAACACAGAATATTACTTTTTAACTAAAAATTTGCATTTTTCCTAAAGGAGATGACATTTTTAATAAAACAGATGAACTTTTAACAAACAAACAAAAAACTCTGAAAAAAAGTCAGCTCAATTTTTAATAGAAAATTTGAATTTTCATACAAAAAAGAATAACTTTTTAACAAATTTTTTGAATTTTGAAAATAATTATAAAAATTTTAGAGAAAATGATATTTTGTCGGGAACAAGCAATTGCAAGACAAGAATCCCAATATTAAAACATTTTTAATGTATAATCTTTTATAAACAGAATAAAACAATTAAAATTCTTTAAGTTATTCACAGTAAACCCCAGGAATAATTTTTATCTTTAAATTGGATAAGAAGCTGTAGAACGTTTATCTGACGAAAATATTTATTTGATATGTCAAACGGCTGCGTCTAGGTTCACCAAAAAAATTTCTTCCATTAATTTGAAAATCATCGCGGTATACATTTTTCAAATCTTCTCACTTTGGTTAAATGATTTTAACCAAAAAATTGGTCACCTATACTTTTGAACAAACCTTTAGTTTCTGTCGACCCTGATGAAGACTTCAAAAGTTGTAAACAAACACTATAAAGTACAAACAAGCCAAAGTGCAGCCTATGTATTCTTTAAATGTAGATGAATGATTTTTGGGTTAAAATTATTTAAATAGAGTGAGACGATATAAAAAATAAATAACAAGAGGATTTTCAAATTAATGGAGGAAATTTATTTGGTGACCCTAGACGCATCCGTTTGACATATCACATATGTCAAATAATTATTTTTTGACATTAATTTTATCCTTTGTCAGATAAACATGCTACCGAGTTTTTATCTAATTGACAGATAAAATTTATTCATGGGATTGACTGTGTTATAATTGACACTTAATTAAAGTTCCCCTAATAGAAATTCCCTGATTCTTGCAAATTTTTTTTTAATTCTTCTCTTTTCCCTAACACTACCTGGCCAATAAAATTGCCTGAATTTCCCCTGATATCCAGGTTTTCCTTAAATTACGCACACCCTAAAGTAGTTACAGTAAAATATATTTTAAAATTAAAAAGATATCGAGAACACATGATGTGCAAATACATAAAAAGTATGTATGCTAATAAACCAGCACATGTGGACTTTCTTCCTGACATAATTATTTCTCTTTTATAGCAGAAACGTAGATATCAGTATGGAAATCGTGAGAAAAATTGAATTACTCTTATTGTAATATGAAATCTATAATCATAATTATCCTGCAATTTAGTTCAAGTGCAGTGAAACTTTAACAAGAATATCACATATCCTAGATCTAGAGACCCGATCATTTCCTTATGTCGCAATGCATCAATGCTTAATTTTATTAATGGAAAGATATTAAAAATGTTAAAATATCTGCAAATCTGAAGGATAAAATTCAAAACCTCAATATTACCGCTATTCAGGAAACACGATAGTTTACCCTCTTTATAAAGAAAAAGCAGACAATTAAAACTTTCGCGATTATATTTGCGCTTCCACTTATTGTCTGCATCCCTACGGCGTATTTGATTTAATATCTGGTTTTAAACGTTCCCGAAATTTTAACATTTTAATGAAATGTTTTTTCGGTATCGTAGATGGCATCAAAATATATACATGTATACTTAGAGTTAATAACCACCCACATTGTAATTTACATCCTTCTGTAAATTAGGACGTGATCCTGTGCATAAAAAGGAAGTAAGGATTGCAGAGGAAGGTCATCAACATATTCTTGGAAATTTCGTAAGACATTAAAAAGAATAGTTCCGTTGTTTGCGGAACGAGATGTTGTTTCTGGATGCTTGCAACAGAATTTGCTTTACTGGTTGCTTCGTATTACGAGATGTCATCCGTTAGACCGGTACTTATACATGAGGCGAGAGCAGGTTGTACAAATCTTTATGATTTACTTCAACTTCCGCGTCGCGCATCATTCCGGTATGACCGTTCCACTTATGATTTGCACTTTCTGGAGATTTCATTCTTTGACATTTTTATTATTTATGTTTGGTGACTTGTTTTTAAAATTGACCAAATGTACGATACAAGGCGCGAATCGATTACAAGGCTTCGAAAAAGTCGCATTATTAGCATAGAATTATTTATAAAGTCGCATGCATCAAAATTTTAAAGATAATGAAAAGAGCAGTATCAGTATCATACTGAAATACTGAAATTTTAAGATCGTTTGTTTGGGAATTTAGAGTACATTATTAATATTGATTTTGAAATATTCTTTGCGCAATCAAAATAAACTTGAAAGTTAAAACTTTTTAACAATATTTATTCAGCTTCAAATGTTTTTAAATAGGTTTACTATATTTCTTTTTGAACTGGTCAACTTTTTAACTTGGATTATTTTAAAGTGAGAAATGTTTATAATTTACATTCATTTTGAAACTCAGAACGATTTACTTGTAAAATTTAAAATTTGAAATTACTCAACAGTTGAGGCTTTAAATTTGAGACTTTGTGTGATTGAATTATGAAATTATTGATTTTTAAATCATTGAGGCTGGACAGCCTAAAATTCTCTTAAATCAGGGTGAATAGGGCGAATTTTCCAGAAAGTAGGTGAATAAATTCTTTTTTTTTATGAGTGAGTCTCGGCCTTGTATTTATTTCAGGCCCTTGAGGAATTGTATAAAAAACAAAAAATAAGGAAACAAAGAAAAAGTAAAGTTTCGTTAAGTGACAAAATTTGAAGTAATAAAATAAGTTAACAAATACAAGAAATTACTCAAATATGATGCGCATTTCATGGTGCGAACAAATTTTGAAGGATTAAAATATTTGACAAAAGTCCACTTATTTAAAAAACAGTAAAACATACATTTACGAAACGAGTTTAATCATTCTATTCAAAATGTTTAAAGTGCGAAAGACATAAAATCAATAATTTAACATACAAATATTTATGTGACGTTCACAAATATGAAAGACCAATTAAAATGGTAAAATTGTTAAAAACATTGTACCAAGTTAGCAAGATTTCAACGACACATTCGGTCCCCAAAATGTTAAAATTTTGCCAGCTGCTTTTGTTCGCATATTTGCGAACGTCGCATAAATATTTTAATGTAAATTTATTAATTTTATGACTTTCAAACTTCAAACATTTTGAATGAAATTATTGAACTCGTTTTGGACAGTTATGTTTTAATGTTTTTTAAATAAGTGGACTTTTTTCAAATATTTTGATCTTTCAAAATTTGTTCGCACCATAAAATGCGCATCAATTTAAACAATTTCTTCTATTTGTTAACTTATTTTATTGCTTCAAATTTTGTCACTTAACCACACTTTCCTTCTTCTTTATTTATTTCTTGTATGTTATACGATTTGTTGTTTTTTTTCTATCAAAATTTGACTTTAATACAAAATTAATTAAAGAGGATGATGATGACTGATGAAGGGTGTAGAATAAATTCTTTTAAATAAAATCAATGCGGATGCATCATTGAATTGAGTATGAAACACTTTAAATTCCTCAGATATCAAGTCGAAATATGTTGAATTTGCAACAAATTAGTAGAATTTTCAACTATAATAGACGAATTTTTAACCCAAAGACAAATTTTCAACAAAAGAGTTAAGTTTTTAAACTAGAATGCTGAATAATTTAGAGAACATCGGACTTTTAATTCAAAAAATTAATTTTCAATCAAATAGTTCAATTTAAAAAAATCATAATTTTCAACCTAATAGTTGGACTTACAGCCATATAGTAAAGAACTTTCAAGCAAATAGACGCAATTTTAATAGTTGAATTTTGAAGCAAAAAGACGACGTTTAATGAGAGAGCGGAATTATTAACCTGAAAAGTTGAATCTTTGCCAAAAAATATATTTTTCAACAAAGAAAGATGCATTTTCAACGAAACCATTTTCAAAGAAAGAATATTACTTTTCCATTATAAAAGATGACTTCAATCCATAAGAGCAAATTTTATTTCTAAGAAGACGAATGTTTAGGAAAGTAGCTAAATCTTTGACCAAAAATATGACTTTTAAACAAAATAATTTAATTTTCAACCAACATCGAATTTTCAAATAAAAAAGAATAAACCGCAACTAAAAAAAGTTGCATTTGAAACAAATATTTGAATTTGAACCAAAAATGACGATTTTTTACAAGATAGTTGAATTATGAAACTGAAAATTGAATTTTAAACAAATTCGGCGTTTTCAACTAAAAAGGATGAAATGTTAAACAAATAATTAAATATCCGACAGCAATAAAATTTATTTTTAAACCAAAGAGATACATTCACCACCAAATATTTGGACAAATAATACGAATAATTATGTTGCTGTTGCAGTTATGACTTTAAGATATTTAATTAATGTCATTTTCATATTTAAAATTTTGTTCTTTTAAATATTTAATTTTTAAACAGTTTAAATTCCGAGGCCTCCTTTAAAGTATTCAATTTGTAAAGCTGAATTTGAAATAGTAAGTTTTTGAATCTCTTAAGTTTTAATGGTCCAATCTCAAATGTTTTCAATTTCAATGTATTTTCTTTGAATATTATTAAATTTCAAATTAGAAATCTGAAAAATTGAATAATTTAAGTCAATTTCTATCAAATTTGAACAATTTCGGAAACAAGTGTTATAAAGTGTCCCAGGCGGAAATATTATATATAGTTTATACGAAAATCTGAAAAAATGGTAAAAATATTCAGGTTAAAAATGGACATATTATTTATTCGTAAAAATAACCGTTTGTTAGATTTTGTGCGTATACCATCTTTTTGATCCATTTATATGACTCTCTTAATATTAAAGAATAATGATTATGTTCAACAGAAAGGGCGTAAAAACTCTATCTAAACTATAGTGAATTTTTTTTTTCATTGATGTCTGGGGTTAGCCGTCTACACTCCCTTCCTTTTAGTAAAGAAAGAACCCTTAATTTGAAAACAGTACAGTTTTTTTAACTTTATTTATTTCCTAATAATATTTCCTTACAAATATTTAAAATTAGACACTATTCTAGAAAAGATAGAAAGTGTGTTTACATATTTAAATTATTAGCCTACCACATTGTAAAATTTGCGTTTCGAAACCCTAAAAACTGAATAAGTTGAAATATATTGCTCGTAAGAATGTAATAATTATTAAAAATAATTTTCAATTTAAATATGTACAATGTACAGAAAATTGAAGAAGTAATTGAATTTCAGAAAGGCTTTAGTAATCTAACATTATGCTGATCATTTAGCTATTTGGTTAATCATATATACGAGTGACGTGGAAAGTGGCGAGTCTAATTAAGCGGTTCTTGCTTTTCATGATCTTCATGGTGGCAGAGATCTTCTAGCTATTCTGAGCAAATGGCACGAAGCACATTACGTATGGTTGTATGAACATCAATGAAAACGTGTGGTGCCTTTAAGCTTCCCTGATGGCAAAACAAGAAAATCGAAAGGATAAAATGTATGAAGTCGGTATTAGCAGCCTAACACTGCCGCAAGCATAAAATTCCTTATGAATTAAAGGTAATGAAAAAATTTAAAAATTCTTGGTGATGTAATGGAAGCTCTCAATTATGATGAAGAATCAAAGGCTCAATTGCAATTGTTTCTATCTCAGGATGCCCAGTGCGCGAGCCTACTTTAAAATTCTCGTAAATTTACTGTACACTTTCACAGCCTTTCTGGAAATCCTCGAAGAAATTTGATTTAAAAACTGTTTTCTTATAAAGAATTATTTTGATCTTCAGTCTAACAATGTGCGCAGTTGCGTATACAACTAACAGCATGTACGCATCGCATTCCAGGATGACGGGGCGCACAGAATAAAGAGTGCACATTAAATTTTGCCAAAAACTTGTCCATTCACGTTCAGAAAAGTTCTTTATAATTTGGAAAGTGTATGGTGATGTGTCTATGAGAGACACTCGAATTAAAGAGAGGTTTAGGCGGTTTAAAAGTGGTCGTGTTGGTAATCAATTGAAATCGTCGTTTAACGGTTAAATATATTAAAAAAGATTTCAGGATTCTGAAAATTGTTTCGCAAATTTTTAGCCTGATTCGTAGCTTATTTCTCAATTTCTGGTGCAATTTCGAAGCAGCTGTTAGTTATTCCGAGAGTGCTTCCGAAAGTGGGAGGATAGCTGGAAGAAGATTGTAGTTTCAAAAAACAAAACAAAAAAACTTTGAAGGATATAACATCGGAATTGATTAGAATTAAGACTTAATTCTGATGCACCACAAGGTACGATAAATTGAATCTCCTTTAAATAAATTTGGTACATACAAATTTTTTGAAAAGTAGGCCATATACAGAATTTTGTAGCTAAATGTTCAATGTTCATTAAACTTCGTCTGTGTATGATGTATAATTGTTACTTCAAAACACTGTATTTTTAAACAATTTTGAAACTAATAATTTATTTACCATCTCTTCGTACTTCCCGATTTTAATTACAAAAAATCTTTTGTGTATATTATAATTTAAGATCATTCAATTGATTTACTGAAATGTGCAGCACATTTTCTTCATGGGCCTAACAAAGAATCTTAATATGATAGTGACTTCTCTTTTGTTAAAGCTTCTTTAGTTTTAACGATCACATTTGCATCACGCATCTCGTGCTTTGCACTCGATTTTTTGCCAAAAGTGAACTTTTCTACATTATGTTCAACACTATTATGTTAAATATATATTATATTTATTTCTGTAACTTGACCTACGATCACTTATTCAGAAATAGCAAAACAATGAAAAAAACTTATTATATTTTTCATGATTACTTCAATATTTTGGATAAAGTTCCTGTTCGAGAACGAAGTTTAAGGTTTTCAGTCTTCTATAATGGATTACTTAACTATTGTTACTTTACATTTTTATATCTGTTTCAACGAAACTTTTCGTCGAGTAAAATCCTCAATATTAAAAATGTTTAGGATTTTATCATACCTTTACTATATAAAGGTTATAAAAGTTTAAAAGTTTAAAAAGTTTAAAAGTTGTAAAAATTATAGAGGTTATAACGGTTACAGCTTGGTGATGAGTGTTCGAATCTTTGTGCCTGCGAATTTCGATTTTTGTAAACTTTCTTCTTAAAGAATGAACTACATGTACGACAATATGACAATGCCAGTATTTAAAAACTAAATATCGTGTATTGGAACGTTATTTTATGTCTACGAAATAAATTTCCAAGCCATTTTGTGGAAAATACCGACAGAAATTTTTCGTAGCCTGGTATTAGTAAAATGGCACTATCGAAGACAGGAAATATTCTGTGTATAGATAACAAAAACATTTTAAAATATTGGTACCGTAACGGAAAATCTGATATGATAAAATGTTACGTTTGTAATTCTATACACATTTTCGAATACTCTTACTTTTTGAATTAGTATAAATAATTTATTTTATTATTAAATGTTATTTTTATTTATAAGAGAATTTTATTATGAAATTTCAATGATCAAATCTGCTAAAATTAAATTATTATTTTCGCGCCAATAAGGCTTAATGGGGTTATTCACACTTCGAAAGTTTAAAGTGTTGAAAGATTTATCGAAGCAATTATAAAGTATTACATAAATTAAATACTAAAATCATAAGAATAATTAATAAGAATTCTAATTTGTCAAAATTTGCAAATATTTTATATTTTGCGTAAATTTACAAATCCAATCTAGATTTTACTTACTTCCGGTCTGACCCAGAAATTCCAAAAACTAAAAGTTGATTGGCTGCAATTTTGTTTACTTGCACGTAGCCTGACACAAATAAGAAGATGAGGAAAAGCGTCAGAGCGTCCAACAGGGAAGGCCTTCCAGAAGCTTCTATTTCCCATATAAGATTCCATATAACAGAAGTTTCAGGGGTTGCCACGCACTGACCTTGCTTGTAAATCGGAACCCTCGAAGCGTAAAAAGTCAGGGCCGTCTGAACCATTTCTGTTGCATTTTTCTCCCTGGTAGTAGGTCTCTAACATAAAATTGTATTCAAGTGGTTTACATGTACTCAAAATTGATAAAATCTGAAATAAAAGTAAAGATGAATTTTTTTAACAAAAACTTGATTCTTCAACTAAAAAAAAGGAATTTTTGAGAAAAAGATAAATTTTTAACCGAATGGTTTAGTTTACAATAAAATGCATTTTTGGCAGTTGAGTTTAATTTGCAACAAATTTGTTTAATTTTGGACAAAAAGCGTGAATTATCAACAAAATATTTAGTTAAATATTCAGTCACAAAGACGAGTTATCTACAAGACAGTTGAATTTTCAACCCGAAAATATGCTTTTACGTAAAAAAAGTTAAATTATAATTTTCTACGACATTTTAAAAGTTGCGAACAATTAAATTTTTTAACAAATTCTTAAATCCTCTGCCAAAAGAGTCGCATTATCAATATAAAAAAATAATTTTTTGCATTTTTATTTAGAAAGTTCTTTTGCAACTAAAAGTTATTTTTATCCAAATAGTTCAATTTTCTACTTGGACATTTTTTTAAATATAACATAACTGAAATTGGGAGACCTCGCTAAGCTCTGTAAACGAATTGACGCATATGTTGACAGCTGATGGAATTATCCACTGTGGGTATTGCCCGCCTTTATTCGCTCGGCTACTGATAATGACGCATTGTTGACACTGCCTGTTCTCTAGGGGCTAGTACTTATAGGAATCGTTAAATCGGATGCGCTTTTATGGGAGATCATGTGTACTTTATATTTTTAGGCTGGCACATAATGTAACATAACCCAAAAATATACAGGAATAAATGCTGCGCATGCCAGATAGCAGCGTTCTGACATCCGCGTTGCGAAACCACTGTGCAGCAGCGACCATTCAGTATTCTAATTGTCGTGATTAAGGTTTTAACCGCATTTAACAGAGACTTATAACTCATTAGACTTTTTTAATTGTTGAATAAGACTTTTCCTAATTGAAAGTGCCGCAAAATGGCCTTGTGATAGGAACAGTGGTGGCATGGCAGACCGCGGATATCTCCTGAATCCGCAGCAGTGATCACTTCTACGCATGGCAGAAATATCCGCGTTTTGACACCACTGGGTAAGTGGAAAGTCTTTTCGGTCAAGTAGGATTATCCTTTTTCTCGATTTTCGGATTTCATTGGAACTAATAAATCGAATGAATTGCAACTCAATGTCACTTAGAGACGAAGTACATCAAACTCACGTTCTGTCACCCCATTCTCGGCCTTCCTAGAACTAATGGCTACCGCAGTTTTTGAGGGGAGCAGGGCGACAACGGTTGCGAGAGTCGTATTGGAAGGGCCGCAGTGCGCGAGTACTGCGTAAAGTATATTGCGAGATAGCATGCAATCCAATTGAAAACGGTTCAGGTGGCCCTGACTAGTTATGTTTCGATCTCTCAGAATTCAGTTTAAGGCTATTTGAAGGCAACCCCTGACACTGGACTAAAAGAGAGAGTTAGGTGTACTTGGATAAGAGCCTTGAAATGTGATTTTTCTGACAATGAACTAAATAGTAGACGAATTAGGTAAACAAGCATTTTTGTTCAGGTAATGCTTCAGCCACTTTAACGCACTACCAAACCCCGAAAATTGTCACCAACAACAGTTATAACAATGCAACCTAGCTTTGGTCAGGCACATTATAATTTTTCTTGGTGGATTACGAAGTTGTGCGCTTTCCAAATTGCTAACAATAATTAGAGAAATGGTTTTTCCATACGAAACGCAAAGCAATGGCACGATCTTTCACTCATAGATTTTTAAGTGACCGACTTAGTGTGAAGTAATGTTAGAACACTCAATTAGTGGGGAGGGGGCATGTCACAACTCTCCCTAGAAGATTCGGTATTTTTACTTACCCACCAGATAAGTTCAATTTGTTAAGTGCTGATGGGAAAATAATGGACAAAATGCATGGGATTTTGGCCCTATTTTGCTATTATCTTCGTAAAAACTAATTTTCTTTGTAAGTATATTTGATAATTGCAATTTTTTGGCAGAGTTGTACTATTTATTGTAGCTTTAACCCAATATAAGCTTAAAACTTATAGGCCAAGAGCTGTTGCCGTTTTTCGCCAAGTGGAAGTATAAGTCCTAGTATATAGCGAATATATCTGGGAAACAGCCATCTTTGAAAAAACCCATAAATGCCACCTGGGTACCTAAGACAGGTCAAAAATGGGACTATAAGAATGAAGTTTATTCTAGGATAGACTATTGATGTTCGAACTTTATTATTATCTAATCGTCAGAACGAAATCATGGGGATAACATACTGCCAGACACGATAATTATTATAAAACAAGATTTCGATTTTCAAGTGATATTATAAGGTCTGGCGTTTTTAATAATATCAAGAATATTATTGACAGGTAGCTTTCGTGAGAGGACATACCGGACCGTTTCTTTCGACATAAAACTTTAAAGAAACACAATTTCGACAATGTGTCTCCGTTCTTGCATTAATTTTTAGTAAACTTTCATACTTAGCGTAGTTTGCAGATAAATTATATTAAATTGACAGAGATAATTGGAAAATATTAGAAAATGTCCCTTAATTTCGTTCGAATCCGTGGTTTAGAATACGCTTTAGCAAACAAAAATAAATACAAGTTAAATCATGAACTGTTATCTCTTTCTCAAAAATGAATATAGGTATCAGAAAAAACACGGGAAAGTGGCTTTCGGTGAATTTCACTGGCAACTCATTTTTTTGTAGTTTATGAAACTACAAGAAATGTTCAAAAACACTCAGTTCGAAGTTATACCGTAAAAAAATAGTAGAAAAGTAAGGAACTAAAACTTTACAGAGATATCAGTAATGCCAAAAACTGTGATAGTCCTAACTTATTATGGTTTTCTAATCTAGATTGTGACACAAAATATAATAATTAATTTTATTTAAAGAGGAAAAGAGAAGATGGAGAATACGATTGCCCAGCGGCTACTACAACACAAAAGTCAACCAAGTATGAAAATCATCTCTAAAATGCGTCCAAATCTTTGGCAAAAATAAATATCGAGGATAGGAAAAAGAAGGCAGCAACATCATTTTCTGAAGGCAGTGCATGTTTGAATGATTTAGGCTAAGTGAACCTGTTTCTGGAAATGATTGATTTCATGCATTCCCATGGTGGCGATTGCCCTCCTAAATGCGTCAAATTTACCATATCTAGATATGAACTCAAATCGACTCTTGAAGTTTTGTGTACACGTTGCAACATAAAAATTCAGCACGGACCTCGAAGTTCAAAAGACGGTAAAACGTCGATAAATGAGGCAATAGTCAAAGAAGCACTCGCCATTGATATCAGTTGTGCACAACTAAATCAACTTTTAACATGTATGCGTCTTAATATTTTTTTTGCTGATATATTTCAAAAATATTCTGGAATCACCACGACTCCTGAAGACGCCGAACGAATGCATAAAGAACTTGCTGAATCAGTAAGCAAGATGGACATCAATCACACATCAGTCTTGGGTACAATTAGCATTGGAATTATTGACTGTCCCAGATTTAATAAACTCTTTTTATTTACGAAAATGGATCCCTATGAGCAAGACATTTTTGATAAATATTTTTTTCAAATATTCGAAAATTTATCTGAAGAATCTGACGTCGTAGGTAACCATCAGGAGACGATGTTATATTTTTTTTTATAATAAGCCAAATACGTTTGATGTTTTCGTAAACTAGTGTTGAGAAGATTTCTTTTCGAATTATAAGATATAATAAAGTTTAGTATAAACAATTATTGATTTATGTTATCAATTGTGTTAACCCCTACATACAAAAACTAGTAATGATGAACGTATGTACAAGTTGATTGTTTGCTTATCCAAATATTGGGTGATAAGTTCGTCTTCGAATTGTTGAATAAATATATATGTTAATCTATTTGTTTGTGGCGCATTCATTTTCATACACAATGCCCATAGTTACTGTATGAAGTTTAAGGATCTTCAAATTAAAGGCGTTGAACTAACGCCACTATTGACACATTTTTGAACAGGGCAACTATTTTGAAAAATTGGCGATAAATCTACCTTCTTATTAAATTGCTCGCTAATGCACATATTTTCAAACCTTTTTACTAAATTGGCTAAAATATGAACACAGAGGTCAAAAACCGAAATTTGAAGATGTCACGAAATTTCAACATATTTCGAGGGGTTTTAAAGGATGTTAACTAAGTTCTAGGACACGAAAGGGTTTTATAGGTTTTTAAAGCTTTCTTAGAGTATTTTACATGATTCTAGGGTTTTCAGAGAATTTCAAATAGTTTAAGAGGTTTTAAGGAGATTTAGAGGATTTCAAAGTTTTCAATAAAATTTTCAACTATTTTAAAGAATTTAAAAGATTTAAGGGTATTAAACAAGATTTAAAAGGGACATTATTGGATTTTACGCAAATTGGTTACATTTTAAAATTTTCATCATTTTTGAAGGAATTTAAAAATATATTAAATATTTCACGATGTTTTACTTGACTTTGGTGGTAATACTATATTTAAAAAGTGCATACAAAATATTAGGCAATTTCTTGAGAAATTCAAGATTTCAAGACTACAAAATTTTAAACGATGTAAGTGATTTTAGTAATATCAAAGGATTTTAAAGGATACATAAAATTATAATATTCACAAATGTTTACTTTTTCTTTCTTTTTATTTCTTTTTTTCTTTTTATTTCTTTTTTATTCCGCGGAATTTGTTAAGATTTAAATTTTTTTAAGTGTTTCCAATCAATTTTGTCGGATTTCAGAAACTCATAGACTATCGAAAGAAAATTAAAAAATCCATAAGATTATAAGAAATGTCTGTACATTTTGAAGGATCTAAAGAATTTTACTCTTCATTCAATATAAGATGATTTCACGGGAATTAAAGGTTTCTTAATAAATCTCAGTGATTTCATAGGATTGCATCTCTCTTAAGGAATTTTAAATGATATTGCAGATTTCAAGATATTTCACGGAATTTTACTCTGTTTGTGTGGAATTACTAGGGATTTTGTCAGATATAAGGGATCTTATCAGCTATAAGTGATTTCAGAGAATTTTAAAGAGCTTAGGGTACTTAAAAAGATTCCAAGAAATATAATGAGGTTCTAAAATTCGTAAGGGTTCCCAACGAATCTTCTAGAATTCAAAAAAAGTTTAAAGGATTTTAAAAAGGTATGCAGGATATTATTAAAAATATTTTAGAATAGTTTGAACTGCTCGATTGTTTTTTTGCGTACTTGAAAAAAGATTGAAGTTTTGTTTTTAATTTATTTTTTTTACATTCTAACAGTTCTGTATAATTTTATTCTAAAAACATTTTATAAAATTTCCATGACCCTTTTTGCGCTAAAAATAAAAAATGGGCATTTGTTTGAAAATTTTCCGCTTTTAAATATTTAAAGTGGAATTGGGCAAAATATTAACGTGAAGCCAAGATTTTTTTGTGTTTTCTTGAAGAGAATTTTCTCAATACTGCCGAAAGTTATGATTGTAAAAGCAAAAGTAAAATATTAGGCAAATTTGTTTCGCTCTGTACAGTGAGGGTAAGGTCCAGGAAAGATTCTTGGAAAAGATAGTCAATAAGAAAATCCATTTTGCTCCCTAATATTTATATATTTTTTGTCACTGTCGCTTATTAAACACGAAGTATTAAAAATAAGAAAACTTTCCTTAACATAAAAAAGGAAAGTGTACTTTAAGCTTTAAGGCACTGTCCCAACTTTCGAGCTGCGCGGTATGTTCCAGGCCTTTGCGAGGCACCTGTCATAATGCAGTTGTGAGCAGGTAAAAGGCAGATTAAAACTTACCTTTAACAGCAATTCTTACAAGTCTATGTATTTTTTATTCTAATAACTTTTCAGAATGATTTAAACGGAAGACGGAACAAGTGTATAAAATATTTTAATGTTATAAATAATTGATAAAATTGATTTAAAAAACAATAAATAATATTATTTTACTTTAGAATATGATTTTCCAAATAAAAACAAAGGGAAAATGTCTTACATTAATTTTAAAACTACAAATAATTCGTTACTAAGTGTATAAGTGTAATGATGCACTTATACACGTAAAAAAATTCACCTTGGTTGGAGTAAACACATCTACTTGGCCAATTCTACTTGAGACAAGTTAATATCAGCTTACCATAGAAAAATTAATATCTAGAATGAAGAAAACAATTGTATCAGTAGAATTACTTGGTACAATTAAATATAAATTCAAAATAAACATCTATGTAATTATTTCCAATCAATTAGTTTCTTGTATGCAATACAAATAATTTATTGGATTAAATAAATATTTTCTCAAGACGAGTAAATAAAAGTAGGAATTACTGTTTCTTGAATTGAATACATGTAAATACTTGTTTGAAGTTTTGTTTTACTTGATACCATATAAAAATTCTTGTTTCAGGAAATTCTTGGTTCTTATACTTCAGCAAGTACAGTAACTTCTTGATTCAAGTAATTCTTTGTTTACATCACAATCATAAATTCTTGGGATAAGAAAATTATATACTCAAACTGATTGTACATTTACTCAGTTTAAGAAAACGTACGCTTGTTCGAAACAAATACACTCAATCATTTATTTTCTTGGACCAATCTCATATGGTATGGTCCGTATGTAAGATGACCATATTCTTGATCCAAGAATTTTTTTCTTGATCCAAGTATTTTCTTTTTTTACGTGTATAATCTTAAATCCGTTTTTCATATTTAATGTACGAATTTAATTATTATTTCTTATTTTTATAGAAATGGCCATTTTGGATTTAAAATTTTCAAATGTGATTTAATAAACTTTGGTTGTTAAATATGAAATTCCTAATGACAATGTGATTGGCACTTTAGGTACTAAAGTTTGCCTGCAGTTTGACAATCACCGATATACACATATATATTATTCATTTCCTACCCTGATATTTTAAATAGAACAACCCTTGAGTTATTCTTCATTAAGGAATGCCATTTTTCTGGTTTCAATGTTTAAGGGATGTTAACACATCCCTTAAAATTATTTCGAAGACATATTTTTGGTGCGCTTGCTACCTATACCTATTTGAAAGTGATTTCAAACCGTAGCAGTTAGATAAAAAATTCTCTATTGATTTTAGTTACTAAAAACTGATGATTTCCATGCTTGGATGCTTAAGGCATGAAAAAACCCACAAACATTATACACAAAAAACATTAATCTTTCTAGTTTATGGGTATGAAACCTTGGTTTCGGTAAGTCTCATCGATAAAGCGTGAAACTTTTAGTCAAATCTATCAAAGAGTTTTCGAGAAAAAAAACATTGCACTAAAATAAGCATTTTTAAATTAAATTACATGTAAAAATTGAAACTTTTACAAGTGTTTGTCGAAAAACTATCCATTTTTCTTAGCTTTTTCTTTCAAATTTTTTGATCCTCAGGTTCGAAAATAAAAAAAAAATTTTTTAGAATTTTTCACAAAAAGCCATTTAGTGTACATTTGGTGCAGGGTCCTTTGTAATTATGTTAACAACTTTATAGTCCTTTCTCAAAAATTTAATTAAATCCTCACGTAATTAATGGGCGTGCTGTCTCATGCGATATGTCATATTGATGTAAACTAATAAATTGTCAAACTGAGTGGTAGAAAAAAACCGAGACAAGAAACACGCGATAAGTGAGCGGAAATAAAGGAGCTTCAATGTGGACAAAGTGAAAGGAATTAATTGAAAGATTATTATTGTTATTAACGAAGTGTTTCCTCCCAAAATTTCGAGACGGCTAGACGCATCCTATTATTAATTATATACCATTAACCCAAATTCGTTTTCGGGCAAACATAAACTCATTCAGTTCTTGGCTCGTTATGCTATCACAGAAAAAATCTGGACTTATTTTTGCCGTGTCTCATCTTTTCAAGGTCTCATTTTGAGCAAAAGCCACTTGTAATGCGATTTTGAGCCATCTGTATAGCCTTTCAGTGAAAACAATTATTGTCGCATTACGACTTTTGATAAACATCACGTGACGCATCGTAGAACCGCAAAACTTTCACCCAGTTTGGCAGAAAGCGAGGCGGAAAGGGACTTTTTCATATATTTTGCGTTATGGAAAGATAGAATATTTTGAAAATTTATTTTGAAATCTTTTTTGAAAATCGCAGAGTATTCCACGTAATATTCCATATTCTTCAAGAACATTGTAGAACATAAAACATTTTAGAATAGTTTGGGAAATGACAGAAAGTTAATAAGATTTTTAGAGAATTTGATAAATAGAGAATGTTTAATTAAGAATTCTAATATAAATCATTCTAGTAAATTCGAGAATATTTAAAAGTATTTCAAAAGATTCTAAATTCATCAAGAACATTGTAGAATATTCTATTCTCACCATTCTACAAGAAGAATGGTCGGGAAGATTGAAGAAAAACATCGACCTCTTTGCATAATCAAATTATGCAAAGAGGTCCAACTTGGTGTGCCAAATTGATTTAGTATTTATTAATATCATTCTGGAAGGAAAATAAAGCATCACGTATTTAATTTATTGTCCAATTTTTTATTGTTTACTATCATTTGAAGATGAAATTTAATTCAAGTTCATTCAATTTATTCCAGAAAAATAAAAATTATAAGATTGCTTCATGTAGAAAAAAAATATTTATTAAAAATCAACATCTGGAATAAGCAAATTGAAAGAATAATGTTTTATAGTTATAAGTGTATCTCATTCACTATTTCGTGCTGATTATTTTTTCGTATCTATCTTGAAAATATTTGTTTTAACTGAAGATCTTTTCATTGAGTTTCTTTAATAAAATAAAGTAACTCAAAAATACTAATATTTTCAAGTTAAAACAAAAGATTAATCAGTATAAAATAATGAATGAGATCAAGACTGCGAGGGATACTTTTTTTTATAAAATTTATTACCGAACAACATTTTCCTCTTTACGTGTTTCTCTTTGAGCTAGTGATTTTCGCACAAAATTAAAAATTTTGTTTCAAACATAGTTGTTTTTCATTATGAAGAAGTGATTTACAGATAACCAAATTAGGTAGTATGTAGTATACGCCATAATCAGTATCTCTAAAAAAATAATTTAAAGTGGTGTTTTGCAATTATTTTGCTTTGAACCACGATAACTCAGCGAAAAAAAAATAATAGAGCATTTTTTTTAAACAATTGGAAAGCCTATGAAATTCCACGCCTAATCGTGGCAAACAGATTTTTTTTTAATTGCTGAAGAGAATACAGCACGTGATAAGTTTTAAAAAAATTCTAGAGTTTGTAAAATTTTGTACCTCGACTTCAACTTGACCTAGGAAAATGACCTAGGAAAATTGTTGCAAAAATCTTAAAATTATATGGCATAGAGCCTAAAATTTTAACTTTAATTTAAGCCAAAGAAACTTCAAAAATTTTGATCTGTTCCCGAGATACAATTAAAAATGTTGAATC